>JAOTQH010257525.1:0-11481 GCA_025631255.1 Cornus kousa | reverse complement strand
CTAAATTGTTATATTTAGTTGATTTAGCATTTAGATTTCAAGTTGTGAACATTGAGAATCTATCTTGTTGCTTTGTGCAAGCATGTCGCTATTTTGTTGCTTTGTGTAAGCATGATCCTACATTGTTGCTATGTGTAAGTATGTTGATATCTAGTTGCTTTGTGTAAGCATGTTGCTATCTAGTTGCTTTATGTAAGCATGTTGATGTCTAGTTGCTTTGTGTAAGCATGATGCTATCTAGTTGCTTTGTATAAGCATGTTCAAGTATTGTTGCCTTGTATAAGCATGTTCCTTTGTTGTTGAAATTGCATGAATGATGTGAGTCATGCTAGAGATGATTTTAGGTAGCTAGGATGCTCCCCGAGTCAAACTTTGACATAGACGTTAGGTGGCATGAGCCCTTTTAATAGGTTTCACCATAAGGTGATAATTTGTAAAACTTAGGCCGATGCATGCTCATTTCTTATGAGTAGCTTTATGTTACTCACCCCTATGATACTAGGGCATATTTAAGGTGCAAGGATGTGTGTTGGGACTCCTTTTATGCTTTGGATGACTTGTGGAGTTGAAGGCTTTCATTTGTTGGAAGATTGGCTTGAAAAGCCATTTTAGGCTTATTTTGTCAAAAATGTATATTTTGATTCAAATTATGTAAAGTGTGCATAAGCACACTCATTTTCTTATATTTAATGTGTATGACATGAGGCCAAGGACCATAGACTTTATTTTCCAAGAGTATGTGTCTAAGTTGCAAGATTTATTCTAAAAATATAAACTTTTCCAATTTTGAGGTTTGGTATGTCAAATTTTGTAAATGGATTGTAATGAAGCCGTAGGCCATTGAAACATGTTTAATTATCCATATTACAGTTGCGTGCATGTTCACAATGTCACATACTTGCATATAATGCATTTTGATCATGCCATGGGGATTCAAAGTTGAGTTTCTCATTTTTGTTCATAGTAGGTGCTTTTGCACATTTTCGGGACCTTTCAGTCGACCGATGGGTAGGTTCGGTCGACCAAACCTCTTTGGGTTTCATTGAACTCCATTTCCAGTAGCCATTTGCACTGTTCATGGCCATTTCGGTCGACCGATGGCCTATTTCGGTCGACCGATGCATCACTTCGGCATACCGAACCAACCAAGCTTTAAAATCTTGATTTCAGCACAAAATTGGGTTATTTTGGTCGACCATTTGGTCAGTTCGGTCGACCGAACTAGGTAATCCCGAGACCTTGCTTCTGCCCAGTTTCAGCTTTGATGCTCCGACTTCAAATGGCCATAACTTCTTTGTTTCTAACCCAAATAGGGTGATTATTGAGCCTAAATTCATGAGATTGAAGTAAGCTTTACAATGACATCAACCATGCATTAAAATTCCAATCACAGTGGGATTTATTCAAGTTTTAGTGAGTGCCTGTCTACTTTCGCATAAACCGGGAAAGGGCATTTTGTGAGATTTTTGTCCAATGTTCATGGAACCTCTTGAAAAGTCTTGAAATGATTCAATTAGGTTTTTTTACACCTAGTTTGACCTGTTTGGCATCAAGTTTCTCTCTGTTGTTGTGAGTTAACCATTTTACCCCTTGGTAGTGGTTTTTGACCCTTTTTGGCCTTTGTTGCGCTTTTGTTTTCTTTGAACTTAGTGACTTCTTGGGAAGTCACATTGGTGTCTTAGAGGTGGTTTGTATCTCTATAGACTTTCTTTATCCTTTTGCTTCAGCATTTCGGGTCCGTTGTCGGATCATTCCTTCGGTTCTTCATTGACGCACTAGCCTAAAAAGTCAGGGTTGTCACAACATAGGCTAACTGACTATGCGGAGGGAAGGGGTTGCGATTACAAATATGACGAACACGATCTACATCGTTATTGTGAAACCTGTTGTTATCATGATTCTGATTCAAACTCAATGTGAGCCTGGCAAGTGATGCTAGAATATATTGCAACGCTTGCTAGGTTGTCTGTTGAAACTACTAATTTCTCTTTTAAAAGTCCTGAAATTCGACCCAAAATATAGCCACTCTCTGTCGATCTTCCTCGCTAGCGAGATTGCCATGAAAATGATTAATTGCACTCAAACTAGAAAAAGACAAGACTTTAATACCAGTTGGTGTAAATAAAAGCGATAAATTTGTTCACAAGGAATGGGTTACTTTGAATCTACAATGTAGGGTGTCTTGAATATATAAAATAAGAGATAAATTCAGAGAAATTTGATATTGGATTGAATAATTGAATGAATAAAATCTAATTCTGCAATTGGCAATACACATATTTATAATAAAAGAAAACCTAACACTAGAAAGAAACAAAAAACAAAAAGAAACTTAATAGCAAAAGGAAAATAACACTAAAAATAAGTCTAAAAATAAAGTTTCTCTAAAAATTCTGAAAAAATAGAATAAGAAACCTAGTAAATAAAATATACTAAATCTAAAATTTGAGAGCAATCAAACTTCGTTTAGGCCTCGAACAAAAATTCGGAAATAATCAACAGGCCTCCTAACAGATAAGAAAACGCGATTTAGGAGCCTTAAACGAAGGTTTTCAGTAGAAAACCAGCATGGTCCACAAGCTAAAGCTAGTAGGTTTTTCTCAATGCGTCATTTCCACCCAAAAAACACTATTGGTTTATTGAAAACGGAATTGTCGAATTGTTCAAAATTTTGTCCTACATCATTCTTGCAATGAAGTTACATTATGTTTAATTTAAGTCCAACAGCACTTTCCTTTCTTACTGTCTAGCAATTTCATCTTAGTTTTTCAAAGTCCTGCACTTTCATTTTCCTTTCCACAAGTTGTAGAACTCTTCCCAAGTCCTTTTTCAAGGCAAAAAGAACCCCTGGAAGTGGTCATTCCAAGCCTCCCCTCCTTTCATCCCAACAACTTTCCATTGGAATATTGTTTTGAAACCCATCTTTGGAACGGCAGCAGTTTTTGGCACATCCAAACCTTTCCATTCATCTGGAAAGGACAATTTTGTGAGGCCAAACACAAGTTTTGTCAAAGTATTGTAGGACTGGATTCTTTGATGGATTTTTTTTTTTTTAATTTTTTTTTATTATTTTTTTTTGTAATTTTGGTTAGTGGAATAAAATGAGCAGTCAATAGAGAATAGAAGAACCAACAGGCCAGTGGCCTAACGGTATCAACCTCTTACCTCCCAAAGGGAGGTCAGAGGTTCAAGTCTCAGAAGAGACGTGTGTGTGAGTACCAATTAGGAAAAAAAAAAAAATGAAGAATAGAAGAATCCTCAACTGTGATGGAGTCTTGGAGATTAAGACTAAAGAGGCATCATATGTGAAAGGAGCGTAACAAATAGTCTACAAATAAGAGGTAGAATAAAAGGGAAACAACAGTATTAGAGATAGGAAGGGAGGAAAAAAAGAACAAAGATTACATAATTTGGAGACGAGCAAGAAAGAGGTAAACATGGAGAGAGAAAATATGTTGAAGAAAAAGAAAATAGAGATGAGCAAGAAAGGGAAGAGGAAACAAACTAAGAGAGGGGGCGAGAGAGGGAAAATTAAAACTTTGTTGAAGAAAGAAAGAGAATCTGTTACTGAGGTAGATTGCTTTTACGAGGGATTTATATGTTTATATAGTTTTATATTTAAGCAATTAAATTCATAAAATAATGAAAAAACATAAAAATCACAAAATGATTTTAAATTTTAAGACATTCAATGTTGCATCCTGAAACTCTATTTATGAATCAAAATCCCGCGATACAATCAAATATTCTGCCCGTGAGTCCGGTAGATGAAGCTTTGTAAGACATGGGTTAAGAAGATATAGGTTAATGAATATGCTCCTCATTTTATTGAATAAAAACATGGTAGGTAAGGAGGGGCATTTGAAGTCTCCATAATGATAAGGAAAGCTGCCAAACTGAGATGAAAAAGGATGCCAGTGAAGAGATGCAAGAGCGTTAAAGCAAGGAAAAGTCTTATTAAGCAGTCTTTTTCTCCGATGGCGTTGATCCTTTCTTTACTTGAACTTTAGGAATTATCTATATTACAGGTTTGGCAGGACTTCGTTGTTCCTCGTATCTCTTATAGTAGCATTGGCAGCAGAGCGGGGACCCAGATCTGCTAGCCCTTTCCGGTTGTTTGCATCTTGCCATTATCTTACTATCTTCTCTTTTTCTTGGGGACCCAATTCCTTGCTTGCATCTACTTTCTTCTCTTCCTCATTGGTAAGGACAATAAGAGGCTCAAAGTCCTCCATTTCTTTTCTTATATTGTTTATTATGATTGAACTGCGCTTTGAGTCCCAAAACAGGCCCTGCTTTTTGCTCTTTGTTGATTGTGGAGGTCAGGTTAAGTTGAGTGTTTCTAGACTTTGAAAATTATGTTGAAGTCTTGAAAAAAAAAAATAATAATAAAATTCAAAAAGTGTTGTTCGACTTTTCGATAGATCGACTAAACAAAGAAGAATTAGAGTAGGAATCAAGAGAGCTTCAGATTCCTTGATTGATCAAAATTACTCCAGTTTGTTTTGATCTAGGAAGCATGGACACGAACATAGACACAAGACACCAGTACGATACAACATGGACACGGCGATATGTCAAATCTAAAAAAAAATAGGACACGGATACAACAATAAAATAATAATATAATATATATATATATATATAATAACTAATTTTTTTTTTCAATTTCTCCACTATTTAAATTGGGCACACTTGCATTCCATATTTTTTAAAAATATATATGAGGGTCCATTGGCTCAAATTTCATAAAATATTTTGTTTCCAAAAAGTAAAAATCTTAATTTAGGGACCAAACACAAAAAGTAAAAATTTTAATCTAGGGACCAAATAGGTGGTAAAACTATGGTTGTACTTAATGAACCAATAAAAGGAGAGAAGGTTGTTCTTCCTCCTTACTCTCTCATTCGCGGACATGGATCTGTATATCTCTCTTCTAACCATCGTCCCTCCTCTCCTCAATCTGTTCAGTTTTTCATCAAACAAAGGTGGCATAGACGAACAGATCTGTGAACTTAGTTGTATTATATAAATTTATACTTAATCTTCTCCATGAACTTTTTCTTATGTATTATATATATAGAACGAATATATATATCATCTTTTTATTCTCTCTGTAATATATATATATATATATATATTGGAGCCCCCGAAAGAGATTGGAAGGAAGGCGAAGGGACTTTCAAGCAACCAAAGAGACCGAAGTATCCCTCTACTAAACACAAAGAATAATTATAATGAGGTGTTTCCGCTAGGAAGCATTGATACGCCTAAAGGCTGACAAATGTCAAATATGGACACGCGTTGTACATGGCCCAACATATATTGGATGCTAAAAATGTGTTTGGATATATATATATATATATATTTATATATATTTTATACACCGTGGACACGAATGTCTGATGAAAAGGGGATTTTTAAATGATTTTGGGAAAAAGATGGGTTAAAGTATAAAGTATGTGAAATTATTTGAAAAGTTTCAATAATATAGATCTCAAAACATTTCAAATTTTAAGTTTTTTATGTGGGGTCTTATTACATATGTCAACTACGATGGGAGAAGAGGGGACGAGAGGAGAGAAGAAGGGGGAAAGAGAAATCTACTGTTTGGCAATGAAGCTACACATTATCGCATGGAACGTTCGTGGTCTAAATGATCTAGATAAAAGGAGGGTGGTGAAGTTGGCTATTAGGAAATGGGATCCGCATGTGGTGTGTTTGCAAGAAACGAAATTAGCTTCAGGTTCGGACAGGACTGTTAGGAGTATTTGGGGTGGAAGATTTGTGGAGTGGGTTTCTTTGGATGCTTTGGGTTCCTCGGGTGGCATTCATGTGATGTGGGACAAAAGATGGATTTCTAAGCTAGATTTTTGGGTTGGTAGTTTCTCGGTAACTTGTGTCTTTTCTTTGGAGGAAGATGGCGTCCATTGGATCTTTTCGAGAGTCTATGGCCCTAATGAAGATGATAGAAGACACCGTGGGAGGAGCTTGATTTGGTGGAGCATAGATGGCCTCATCCCTGGTGTATAGGAGGTGACTTTAATATAATTCGTTCGCCCTCGGGAAGATCAACTGGGGGACAGTGGACTACGGCTATGGAGCATTTTTCCTTTTTCATTGATGATCATAATTTGATTGATCTTCCTTTGGAGGGAGCTTCGTTCATGTGGTCAAGTGGCAGAGAATGTCCTACACTCTCGTTTGGATAGATTCCTTTTGGCAGGGGATTGGGAGATGAAGTTTCCAAATGTTATTCAGGTGGCATTGGCTCGTCCGACTTTGGATCATATCCCTTTGGTTCTAGATTGTGGTGGAACGTGGAAGAGGAGTTCTCCCTTCAGATTTGAGAACATGTGGCTTCTTGCAGAGGGTTTCATGGAGAGAGTTCGATCTTGGTGGGAGAGCTGTGCGTTGACTAGTAGTCCGTTTTTCCCTTGCAGGCAAATTACGGCTTTTGAAAGAGGACCTTAAGAAGTGGAATAAGGATGACTTTGGGAATTTGGAATGGAGAAAGAATCGTGCTTTTGCTGAGATTGCTGATATTGATAGTGTTAGCATATATGATAGCCTCGATTTATGGAATGACTTACCATATTAGCATAGATTTGATTATGCATATGTTAGCATATATGCTAGCCATGATTTATGGAATGACTTACCATATTAGCAAGAGATTTGATTTAGATTTGATTTAGTTTCTTTTCTTGTAATATGAGCATGTGCTCTTATTTTATGTATAAATACTAGAGTTGTGAATAAGTGATTGATCCCATTCAAGCCTTTACATATTATTAAATCTCATTCAAACATTTTACATATTTATCTTCTCTTTGTTCTATATTGTATTTCTTCTTAGTATCAGAGCCAGGGTAGTCCGACTGCAGTGAAGGCATTCTGAGTTCGGCACCACCCATTCGGGAATGGTCTAAGGTGAAAGCGCCCATTTAGGAGGTGTCGGGTAAGCAGGGTGGTCCGACCTCAATGAGGGTGTTGCGACTTTGACACCACCTATTCATAAATGGTTTGAGGAGACATAGTTGTTTCTTTTTATGGTATGAGGAGATATTGTTGATTCTTCCATCTACATTGTTTAAACATATGTATGAAGGAGAATGGTCTGAGGAGACATTGTTGATTCTTCCATCTACATGTTTTAAATATGTGTATGAAGGGAAATGGTCTGAGGAGACATTGTTGGTTGTTTACGGTTTGAGAAGACATAATTGGTTGTTTACGGTCTGAGGAGACATTGTTAATTGTTTATGATCTGAGGAGACATTTTTGATTTGTTGATCGGCACTTCATCTGAGAGGAAATCATCGCTAGCCAAATTTGCACTTTATTTGTCACAAGCTCTCAGTAACTTGCAGACGTTCTTACAAATGGCGTTAGCAAGACTGTGTTTGAGAATGCATTGTCCAAGTTAGGTGTTTCAGATATCCACGCATCAACTTGAGGGGGAGTGTTAGCATATATGATAGCCACGATTTATGAAATGACTTACCATATTAACAGAGATTTGATTATGCTATAAAATATGTTGGGGCAACGAAACACAAAGATCAAACAAAAGCCATACAAAGCAATCACACACAAACACAAGATATACATGGTTCAGCCAAAATCAACCTACGTCCATGGATGAGAAGAGATTCCACTATGATTCGTAGAGATATTACAACAATAGAGTACCAACACCACATACATATCATTTTACCATGTATCACTCCACGAGCCTATCTCCTCGCTGCCGGTGTCATTGGTGTTTTTCCTACTCTACCAACCCGCATACTACCTCTACCCATTAACTCCCGCATGAGACTACATCTCTCTCAATCTCATAGGTCTTAACCCAAAGCCTATGTATCTATTTATAGAGTTCCAAACCCAATACCTTGCTAGATAAGGATTACAATTCCTTAGAGGTCAAGACTTGCCAAACATGAAATTACCTAATAGAATAACTCTAAAATAGAATCCTAATTAGAGTAGGAATTTGAGACACAATTTCCAATAGAACATGCCATAGAATATGCTTTAGAATATATTGTGATTTGATTTAGATTGGATTTAGTTTCCTTTCTTGTAATATGAGCATGTGCTCTTTTTATCTATAAATATTAGAGCTGTGAATGAGTAATTTATCTCATTCAAGCCTTTACATATTATTAAATCTCATTCAAACCCTTTACATATTATTAAATCTCATTCAAACCCTTTACATACTTCTCTTCTCTTTGTTCTCTATTGTATTTCTTCTATATTTGATTATCTTAATTTCTGGTAATTGGCTAAATGATTGTACTGATTGCCATTTGCCTACCTTGGCTCCTATATAAATCCATATGTACTCACACTAAGGAATATACAAGAATTATTCCCTTCTACTTTCTGGCTCTTATTATTTTCCAACAGTGTTCATGTATCAAGCTTGAAAAACTGTATGGGACAGTAATGTGACATCGAAGCTGCCTTAATATCTTCCTAAGCTGTTAATCTGAGCTCTAATGTCAAGACAAATGTAACAATATTTTGTTCCAAGTGTAGGTCTTTTTGTTCGGTCTCCTTGTTCCTATGCCATATTATATATGTCTTACATGAGATGGATGAAGCATGCATTGGTAACCTTTTTCTCTGAGGAAGGGACTTAAAAGGGGTATGAAAGAAAAGAGGAAAATGAAGTTTTCTCGGGGATCTGTAAAGGTGTTAACAAAGTACTATCCTTCTCTGTTGCTACCACTTTAGCATTGGGTAATTCTAATAGTCAATTTAGCATTAAAGTTCTACCATCACTTATAGAGAAAAGGTGGAAATAGATGCTCCTGGGTAACCTAGTCATCTTCATCGCAGTAAACTCCATATCTGCTGACTGAGACTTGATAAACATTTTTATTGCAATTATTTCATTGTAATATCCAATTATTGAGTTGAAAGGAAGGGCCACAGGATTTTAGGTGTGCCATCGGTAACAGAAATAGAGGCAAAGTTTCTTTATCCAATTGAATTGATCTTTAATCATTTTCTCTGATATTGTCACTTTCCTACCTTCTTCTGTAAGTCGTTTTACTTTTTTAATTCGCATTCAAATTTTAATTAATTATTTTGGTGCCAAGGTCAGGTGAAAGTGGGATTGAGGTTGTTGCCAGATTGAAACGAGACCTTATCCCAACACTAGTAAATGGTCTTTTTTACTGGCCACTGTGTGATTTTCTTACATTAAAAGTTATCCCCGTCCATTTGCAGGTACGTATTCTTCTTCTTCTTCTTCTTTTTTTTTTTTTTTTTGTCAAATTTTGAACTGATCTTTCAACTTCTTCCCTTCTTCATATTTATACAACAACTGCGTTATTAATTGCTAAATGTTCTTTGTTATTTACTTATATTATTTCGGTTATGTTGGCAGCCATTGGTGAATAGTTCATTTTCATACTTGTGGACCATATATTTGACGTACATGGCAAGTTTGAAGAAGCCGAGTGCTGATTAGTTTCGGAGTTTTTTAAATTTAGATATTCCTCATCATTTTTGCCCGGTGAAACTCAACAAGGATAAAAGAGAGGAGCAATAAACCATTTAGCGGAGCCAGTTTTGATTGGAGGAAAGGCCAAAGGAGTTGAACCTCTGCAGTTGCAGGTAAATACAGTTTCAATTTTCAAGGATCGTGGTTGGGTTGTCAAATTCTTTGTTTTTTTTCCCTAGTTGATACCAGTTGTCAAATTCTTTTTTCCTAATTCATTTGGTCTTAAATTCTTTAAATTTTCAATTTAGTTTTGCCTTTGCATCTAAAGATTTACTCTGGCTTAATTTTTTTGCTTAAATTCTCAGTTCAAATGTTATCTGGGATATTATGATACTCCATATTAAAAACATAATCTAGTTACAGTTGGGGGCTTGCTTTGTCAATTATTATTATTATTTGTAGACATAGTACTCTTTCGTTACTCTGTTTATTTATAACGGATCATTTTGATAATTGGGTCAACAGCTAGTCTTTTTGGTAACATCATATTTGAGAAATGAGAGAAGGTTTGTCCCCAAAAAGGGAGACATAGTGCTAAGATTGACCACGCAATGAGGGCTGAAAAACTAGGGTTTTTGGGTTGCAATTGTATCAAGGATACAACATCATTGAAAACAATAGTATAAGCACGTATTGTATTTTCGTTTTAATGATGTATTTTGATATAATATGTTTGTATGATAATATGAATGTCGCGTTCCAATAATCCTTTGCACTAAAGAGAATTCTAGTGCTTGGAGTCATTTATTTATTTATTTATTACCCCGACAAACAAGACAAGATTACACCACATGAGGATTACATAGATCAGCTGTTGTAAACACAAAGAAGGGATCAACCCAAAAAACAAAGCCACCATAATAGAGACACCCAAATACACTGCAAATACAAAGGCACACCACTGCTTTGGAACATTGCCTAGCTTATGTGGCGTAGTAACTGCATCACGGTTATGATGATGTGCATGTAACAAGCTTGGGCGTAAATTTTGGGCTAACTAATCATTAAGGCCATTGGACAGCCCCACCAGCCCATCCATGGACTGAACATCATCAGTAATATCCCCAAACAATGGGCTGAACATACTAGAACCTGCTGGGTTGGTTTCTTCCCACGCACCATGATTACCTTCATTACCATCTTTGACAGGTGAGCCAACAACTAAGACCACACAGTATGAGGCGACAAACGAGGATGACGTAACAGTGCATAACGGAGTGGAGTGAGAGATCGCCGGCGTGCTGCCATCCGCAGAAGCTCCATCATCGTGAATTCCATCTGCAACATAGTACTCCCACCAAGCATAGTTAGTAGCAACAAATATTCACATCAGATATACTAACATGACCATTCAGTCCGGCAACGTTCAGCCACAACCCATAGTCAGTGTCAGCCGAATTAAACACAACCCATACTCAGTGGCAGCCGAATTAAACACAATGGTGATTGGAGTCATATTGGGGGATCGACTTTGTGTCACATCCAGACACTGAAAAATAACATTCTAATTAAGATAATGAACATTAAGGACACTTTTGTCATCAGGTTTAAGAAAAAGGAGGAGTGCATTCATAAATACTTGTGAATATATGTATATATATATATATATATATATATATATATATATATATATATTTGGGAAGGTAATACTTGTGAATATTGCTGCTGCTTCTTTCTATCCTAAATAAATATGATTTAATCTCTGAAAAGGGGCGGTCACAAGACTCACAACCATGCATCATGGATAACTTCATTTCACATCTTCTGATAATTAGTCTGTCTTGTGTATAAATGAATAAAAATGTCAAGCATGGCCCTCACGGGTATAGCGGCGTTGGTAGAAATTTGGGAAGAAAAATTTTGAAGTTTCACTTTTGAATCGAACTCCTAATTTGAATGGTGTTTATGTTGTGGGATCGATACACATACTTTAAATATATATATATATATATATATAT
>JAOTQH010257504.1:0-11481 GCA_025631255.1 Cornus kousa | reverse complement strand
GCCCCTCACCACTCTCTGTAACCGTCTGTTATGTGAACACAGTTTATATGCTTTGTTTTCTTTAAAACCCTAAACCCCTATAATGAATATATATATATATAGGTTTAAAACACTAACCCTAATCCGTGTACACTTAGAGCCCTAATAAAACCCATAGTCGGCCCATGCAGCTTAAGTTATATGAACTAACTAATGAACTAACTAATTGCATGACGGCCGAAACCCTAACTGAAACGACATAATGATATGAAATTAAAATAAAAACAATAGAAGCATATAATTAAAATAAATAACGACATTTAAAATAACGCAAAGAAACAATTAAATCAATTAATCAATTAAGCATCAAATAAATGTAACATAAATGCACAATGAATTAAAATGAAAAAGTAATTACCAAATAAATACAATAAAATGCCCCAAAAATAATTAAAATAAAGTAAATAAATTCCCAGATTGTCCTTTTAAAATTAGGGGTATTACAACCTACAAGGTTCAACAAGTCTCTACGATAATCAGAACCAACACGATTCCTTAGACCATACCAAAAGATACACATATACAACTCATACACTACATTCATGACTTAAACAATCTTTGTTACACCTACCACGACCGATTCGATAAGAACCTCCGCACCAAACTGTGACCCAAGTTACTAACACCAACCTCTTATGGGCATACCAAAGCCCTCACTCGCACACCTGACCTCCACAGTCACCAAAGCATGAAACTCACACACAACATAGTTACTATGCCCTAAAATATAACCTGTTCGAAGTCGTGCTCTAAGCACCACATAAAATGCAATAAGAGGATAAAAATAGCTACACACCAAATAGCTCAATCCACGAGCTAAAAGATCAAGCCATCTGTTCGATAAAAACTGACACCTAACTACCCTGGAGCAACCGAGCTCCTCGCCAACTCAGGTCAAAACTCAAACAACCATCCCATGCTCGACCACCATCGTATAACCCGTATGCACAACCATAAAAATATAGATATACACGTTTACAAAATGAATAAAACCACAATACCATGCTCATTACTTATCACATTATTATAAGGAAAATTGCACTGACCGTGCTTACTTCTTGCCACCATCGTATATTTTATACTTTCCGCCTTACAGTATATGGCATGCTTGCGATTAACATAAACACTTTATTTACATGTATTGATAATTTAAATACGTACGTACTTAGCAAATAGGCATGTCTTTCAAAACAATAAACATTTAAACAGGTAACAAGTAAACATACTTCTTAAGCAGTTAAGCACTTTAGTACATAGGCACACAAACGATGCAATTCAACTTCACCATGCAATCCCAAGTAGGCCTCTACCTGTTGTCCTAATGGTATTTAAACCATTACTTTGATACCAATTTTGTAATGACTCGCACCTGGGGATCCGAATCGTTAACCGGGTCCTTACCCGAAGGTCAACTAAGGACAACACTTTCTTTTCCTACGTCAATACCTGACACACGAGTCAGTCCAGGGTCTAAAATACTCTAAAGGCACAACTTTACAAAAATGGTCAAATGTATAAGTCAATGGGAAAGAACCAGCCGCTGACAGGGCAGGTTCGGTGGGCTAACCTACATGGTCGGTCTATTGAAACGGTTATCAAAAATGGGTACTCTTGAGACTTCCTAAAATAGCCTGTCGGTCTCCTTGTGAAGGAGGTTCGGTCGGCTGATGGTGAGGTTTAGCCAGCCGAAACAAGGATTCTCACCCTGAACTTTCTGGAATGCTTCCTGACTATGCTCTTTACAAGCCAAACCTATACCGGACCTGTTATGCAGTCAAATACCAAATTCACGACAAAAGTATACAACATAACTCATCTACCCCATCTATTATGAAATCATTACATAGTCTCAACTCGTATCAAATACTATTACAAGTTATAGTTTACAATACATAGCCATGGTCTGCAAAATGAATGCACTTCATTATGGTTTTGAAACTTTACAAAAGTGTGATAAATATACAAAAGGTGATAAAATGGTTCCTAGCCTTTCTCACGTTTGTGAAGGGTCAGTGTCCACTACTTCCATCCCTAGCCCTGAAAAATGATAAATATAATGGGGTAAGCAAATTGTTCAGTAGGTGGTACCTAAGACACACCTCTTATGGCCTCGTGAATCCAAGTAATAAATAGGAATGGAGGATAGGGGTTATGCTAAGTCGGGAAAGAATACAACATCAAGTCCAAATCCAAAACAAATAATGTCGTGCCATGAAATGTGATGCCATGTATGTCGCTCCCTATTTTCAAAATCCAAATCCATTACTTTTCAAACTGGTAATATAACCCGTCCATTGGTGACTTCGTAGCAACACGAGAGAAGGATTGGCTACTGTCCTTGACCCTTGGTACCCCCGCGGCATCATTTGGGGCCCAGATAGCTCAACCACGCTAGGGTGTTTCCCTTAGTTCTCTTTAGGTTACATTAACACACCGGCCTTTTGGTGACTCCGTGGCGACTGGGTTTTCTCAAAACCATTTAATCAACATTTTTGCTAAAAACCCTTTTCTTTTTGCAATTCAAATAACTTTGCCTTTTTTCATGCCCATTACTATGAATGCATGTCACATACTTTGCCATTTCCATGGAATTAAAGAATTTTTTACTACATAATTTAACATGCTTCCACATGGCCATTTCTAGTAAGATAATAAACACTTAGGCATGGAAATCAACACATAGGCATGTTTTTCATACAATTCAATTGACACATATGATCATAAACCTCATTTACAACATATACATCATCCTCAAGGCAATTAACTCAAAATTAAACATGCTTTGCAATAATTGTTGAGAAATAATTCACAAAGTATCATGAAAAACATGAATTAGAGACTCCTACCCTGAAAAAGAATTTTCCTCAATGAATCATTAAAGCCTCAAGCTTCGGCCTCCTCTCTGGCTCTTTTATGTCTTCCCTCAAACTCTTGGTCCTCTATTTGCAAACTCTCTGCTTTGTGCCTCCTCGGCCCTTTCTGTGTTCCCTCTATTTTTTTTCCTTCTCTGTAATTGTTTCTTTAACTTTTCTATTCTGTATCCTCGCTTTTTGTAGTGCACACAATACTCATATATAGGCAAAACCACTGACCCAACAAATATTAGCCACCGACACAACAAAAATCAACTTAATTGCTTATACGTGGGTGGACCCCGCCACCCAATCCTTGACTTATCTTTTCGCTGCTCCCTTCTCTTTCCACTCATCAGATTCTACAACCCCATATGCAAAAATCAAAGCCCCAAAAGATTGTGGTCAAAAAGTCTTTAGGTGGGACCCGCAAAAGAAGTCATTTCTTCCTTCTCTCTTATCCCACTTTGGTAGCCCCCCATTTTGCTTCCTTCCATTATATATATATATATCTATCATATACTTAATGTATCAAAAAAAAAAAAAAAATCAAAATTAAAACATTAAATCATTAAAATCATGTGGGACCCGCACCATACCACCATTTTCAATTTTTTTTCTTTCAATCACCATTTCGGCTGGGCTGCTCCTCATTCCTCCATTAGATGGCTATGTATATAAATTATATATATATATATATATATAATTGCAACCAAACTAAGTCAAAACCAATTTCTCTTCCCACGGCTAACTGTTATTATCACCTTCGGCACCAACAAACATATATATATATATATATATATATATATATATATAATACGTTACTAAAACTAATTCAACCCATTAAAATTTCAATTGGGTAAATCTTCAAAATCAAAAAATATAATCAATCTTTGACAACTAAAAATCAAGAGCATATAATTTAAAATCAAGCTCTAAAAATTTGGGTTGTCATAGTATAAGGGTAAAAGTATCATTTAAGAGTTTTAATATTTTATAATTTAGATTAATAAAATATTGAAAAGCATTATTGACTTTTTATAATTTTTAAGGGGTTGTTTGGATCCAATTTTTGACAAGGGGGTGTCATTGTCCAAAAATAGACCCAGTTGTATCTATCTTGCACTCTTTCTATTGAAGGGTTGTGGCCACCATCAAAATTGATAAAAAAAAAAAATCTATAATTAAAAAGGTATGAAAAAGTCAGATTTTGTTTTTTTTGAAACTTATATGAAAAGTGACTACTTATTTGACTGGATTCTTAGTTGTGATAAATATGCATACATATATATATATATATTGGTACATATATACATGTAAAGTTTTCTGTATACGATTTATAATTGGGTAAATTATACTAACTTCTCCTGAGATTTAGATAAATTACACACAGGTAGAGCTTTTGAACTTTATTACTTTAATCTCCCCTGAGATTTGGTGTGTTTAACGACACCTCTTGTCGTTAATAAAAATTTAAAAAATGACTAAGTTGCCATTTCCTAGTAGTAAAAGACTTCAATAACCTTACACTTCGACATGAAATGACATAAATACCATAATATGCCATTGAAATGCAAAATATCAAATTATATATTATTACGTTATGGATAAGAGGTCGTATTATCACCATTTTAAAACTTTTGTTGAACGCTGGTGGTTGAAGAAGGTTACAATGATATGTGTGAAGAATGGTTTTTTCATGGTTTGATTCCAGAATAGAGAAGATGTGATAAAGGTTTTATTTAGAGTTCGTATTGTGACGTCTTGAAATTTTTAGTATTTCTTGAATTTTCTGTATTTATTTATTTTTTGGCTCGTTTTACATGTCGGACACTGTTTAGTGTGCCGTATGAGTCCTGAGAGTTGATTAAGACATTTCTTTGAGTTTAGGACTCTTAGAATTGCATTTCGAGTCATTTTACCATTTTTCAGAATATTGGTTCGAGATGTTCCATGTGGGCTCCACGCTCAGATTTCTCGTGCTCGGGGCTATTTTTTCGGTTCATTACATTCCATATTTTTCATTAATTGGAGTATATATACGTGATTGTGTGTTTAATTATACAATGTGGCATGTATATGGTGTGTATATGCAACAAGGGAGATTTTTAGACATTTTGAGGGTCGAGCGGGACCCACTTTGACTATGTTAGTGGCTAAAGGTCACAAGGTCAGATTTTTGACCCATTTTCCTTCCCCTTCTGCTGAATTTCTCTCTCTCTAGGAAACTCTCCCTCTCTACAAACTCAAAAATCCACACTTTAAGCTTTAATTTGGACCCCTTCCTATTGGATTCGATCTATACCATAAAGACAAAGTCGAAGAGCTCGACAAAAGCTTCGATTTGATCGGAACAAAGTTTCAATTGGAGGCCTTTGAGGATTTTCGAAAATTTGGGCTTTTGGGCTTCATTGAGGTAGAGTTGTCTAATTGTTATTTTCCTTGAATTTTGTAACTAATTGCATGTTTTTTCCGTCTTTTGATGTGCAAATTTGATGTTGGTTGGTTACTTTGGTGCCTAGGGTTTATACGTGTTGTTCAACTTGCTAAATGATTAAGCTATGAGTGATTACATGTATAATTTGTGTATCATTGTCAATAATTTGTGGTTAAATGTGCCAATGATGAACCCCAGGACTTATGTATGGTAGAATGTGTGAAATCATGCTATTGTTTATAATTTTGATCAAATAATGTTATGACCATTTAAATGATGTTTTTGCAAGCATGATTTGCTTTAAAGATTAAGAAACTATGATGTAAGGTTGAATGGTTTATATATGTTGCATTTCATCCTTATGGCATTAATGACATTTATTCTAAAATCATGATAAATGGTATGTAGAGACATGTGTTGGAATTATGGAAGGGTGAAATGTGAATTTGAGAAGTTTTGGAAAAAATGTTTTTCTTAATCCTGGCCTTAGGGAGGTACCCTTTTGTCGGCAGTGCCAATTAGCTAATAGGGACACCGGAGGTACCAGTAAGTAGTTTTAGCAACTCGGCCCCCAAATAACCATTAGGAGGTCCAGCTAGCTAGTACAAATCGCTAAAACTACTTACAGGTGCCTCTCGTAAGTAGTACCTCCCAATCTTTACTGGGCCTTGTGGCCATTCCTCCCAATGGTCTATAACATAGTTGAGGTTTAGTTACATTAACACAAATTCGACTTCATTATTTAATGGTTACAAGATACCGTTGAGATTATAAAATGACATCTTCATAATTAAATAGAGTTTAATACATCATCAAATGTCCCATAAGCCTTAAGTTGGCATGGAAATCAAAATGAGACCTCAAAAGAGGAAAAATTAGGTCTCGATCTCATTTCTACCCAAAACGATTACATTAATCATCATATACAAAACTATCAAAATAATATGAGTTTGATTACAAAATAGTACATGTTTAGTTATAAGGTCTAATTTACATTAAAATTAATATGCTTCGGAATAGACTAATCATTAAGTCGACAAAATAGGTCCTTAATTGGTCTAAAGATGAGATTGTGGGTCGTCTTTTACTTTTTTTTCATTTCCTGAAAAATGTATAGGAATGGGTACAAGGCCCATTAGAGATTGCCTATGTGGCATCTCTTCAAGCAAGGTAAATAATGACATGTTTTACACGCAAAGAATAGAGAAATGTAAACGGGATAATGCTAGGGGTCTCAATTAAACCATTTAGATCATCAAGTAGTTATAACCATCATTTTCAAGCAATGTAATGCATGAAATACATTATGTAACCATAAACCACACACATACCCCTGCAAACCCACACCCCCTAATGGATTATAACATTGCAAAGGACCTAATGACATAGAATGACCGTTTTTCCCTTGGATGATCTCAGGTTCGGGTAAAGACCCAGTTAATAATTCGAACCCTTGAGTTTGGGTCGTTATGTGTACCTTTGAAGGACGTCCGATCATCATAAGGAAGTGGAACACGAATGTTAAGTTTGAGAAGGATGTGTTGAAGAGTATCCCAGTTTGGATGAGAATTCATGATTTACCAATGCATTGCCATAATGCAGTGGTGGTGTTGAAGGTATGTTCCTCATTTGCACAACCTATATACTTGGATGATCTAACTCTCTATAGGGATCAAAGGGGATTTGTTTGAGTTATAGTCGAAATTGATATAAAAGTTGAGCTTCCTGATATGTTAGAGGTCGACTTCCTTGGTGAAGATTGTATACTTAGTTTTGAATATGAATGGAGACTAGTGTTATGTTCTTTATGCAAGCAAGTTGATCATAAAGAGGATCAATGTCCTCAAAAAGTTCTTTAGGCCAAATCCACAAAAACTGTGGATCAATGTGTGGTTGAACATAAGGGAAAATTGGTTGAATGTGATGATGTAGACTAGGTGCTTGCATCAATGCCTACACAGAGTAGGTAATGTGTCTGGTGTCTCTCTACCTCCAATACCTCTAATCCTTTTATAGTACTCAATGCTAGTGGTGAAGATGTTAATGACATTGTGGCGGGTGATATGGTAAATACCAAGGAGGGGGATGATAATAGTGTTTCTGGTGGAGGCATGGTTTCCTCTATTGGTGGTATTGTTAACATTACTACTATGGTGGATAAAATTGAGACCAAGGAGGGGAGATTGAATTTTCCTGAAGGGGGTGTAAGCTTGGTGAGGGTAATGGTGGTACTTTAGAGGGGGCTCTTCAACAAGCTGAGGATGATCATATTATCATTCATGAAGGTCAAATATGGGTCTTGAGTCTAGAGGAAGGGTCTAGGGTGTGTAGACTAGATGTTTATTATTTGAAAACCGAGTGAGAGAGGAAGCTTCTAAGGCACAAAAGGATAACCCTACGCACCAAGGGGATTAAATGACCAGATAGAGGGGTTTGAAAAGGGTAAAACTAGCAAAAAGATATCTAAATAGACTGGTGTTGTGTTCATAAATAGGGTGATGAGGAGTAAAGGAGGGGGTGACCCTAGTCTCCCCCCTCAATAATCTGTTCCTGAAATGTTAAAGGCTTTAATAGGCCAAAAATGCAGATGGAGCTCAAACATTTGACTTGCCCTTTAAAGTTACATTTGTTATGTCTTTTGGAAACCAGAGTTCGTGAGGTGAGGTTTGGTAAATTGCTCAGAAGATTGCTGGCAATTGGAGATGGTGTACAAATTACAAGTCTTATGTATTAGAACATATTTGGTGTGGGTGGGATTTGAGTGTGTTTCAAGTTGATGTTATCCATAAGGATGGTCAGGCTATGTTGCTGAAAGTTACTTAATTGTTACAGGTTATTAGCTTCTATCTTTCCCTTAGTTGTGTATTTAATATAGCTGCAGAGAGGAAAAGTTTGTGGGATGTTCTAAGGTAGTATGCATGCTTGGTTGATGATGCTTCGATAACCATGGGGGATTAGAACATAATCAGAATGCAGTGTGAGAAGTTTGGGGGGGGGGGTGTTGGATGAGTTTAACTCTTGTCTAGTAGATGCTAGGCTTGTTGATGTTGTTACTAAGTGTGCTATGTGGACTTGGTGTAACGTAAGGCATGTGGGAAGGAGGATATATGCTAGGCTGGATAAAGTTGTAGCTAATTCTACCTGCCTACACAAGTTTACCACTGTTCAAGCTACTGTGGAGACAATGAAAATCTCTAATCATGGAGCTTTAATCCTTTATACTTTTGATGTTAATAACTATGGGCCTAAACCTTTTAGGTTTCTCAAAGTGTGGTGTATACAACTAACTATTGATAAGGTGATTCAGGTTGCCTAGAGGACTACAGTTTCACCTTCTTTGGTGGGGCTAGAGTAGTCAAATGAATTGGTTAGGAAATTCAACATGACTAATTGCTCTGCTATCTCTCTGAAGATTGACTTATCCAAAGCCTATGACTCTGTGTCTTGGGAGTTTTTATGGCTCCTACTTCAGAAGTTTGGGTTTTGGGATATGTGGATTAATTGGATCAGAGGGTGCCTCCAAACTACTTAGTTTTCTTTGATGGTGAATGGCTCCCCCAAGGGATACTTCCAAACTTTTAAGGGAATGAGGTAGGGCTTCCTATTTCCCCTTTACTCTTGTAGGGGAGTACTTGTCTCCTATATTGCAGAATGAAGTGAGGAGTGGAGGTATTAAGGTGTTTAGAGTTACAGACAAAGCCAATTCAGAGATATGCCACCTTTTATTTGCTGATGATATGTTGTTAGTGATTAATGTTGATGTGTCCTTTGCTAAAAAAATTGAAAGAAGTTATGGGACAACTTTAGCAAGTCTCGGGGATGCAAGAAAATGCTTCCAAGTCTCAAATATTTTTGCTAAAGTTGTTAGGAGGAGGTTCAGGAGTATATTTGGGTTTGAAGAAGGACAGTTTCCAGTCAAGTATCTTGGACTTTCATTAAGTGATGGGGTTCTCAAGAGGGACAACTGTTCAACACTTATGGACAAGATTAACTTCAAGATTGGCTTTTAGACAAATAAAATGCTCTCTCTTGTAAGTAGAGTAGAGCTTGTTAGGACTGTGCTCACTTGTCTAATTGCATATTGGTGTGTTGTTCTTCCCTTTTCTGCCTCTATTTCTCATGCTATTGAGAAGAAATTGAAAAGGTTTCTGTGGGATTGCTTATAAAACTCATCATTTGATTTGGAAGAAAGTTTTGTCTACAAAAGGTGAGAGAAGGTTTGGGGTAAGGTCTATTGCTGATATTTAGAAAACTTTTGCTTGTGCTATGGTGTGGGATATCATTAGACAGAAAGATACACTATGGGTGGCATGATTTTACAACACCTATCTAGCACAGTCTACTTATTAGAATGTTGTTTCCCATAAATGTTAATCTGTGGCGTCGAAGAACTTACTCTCTGTTAGGGACATTATGAGACAACACACTTCCTTTGTTATTGGTGCCTAGTTAAGGTTTAGTTTGTTTGTTATAGAAATGTATACGGTCATGGGGCTATTCGATGGTTCCCATTCCCTAGAAATTCTAGCCTAAAGGTCCTAATTAGGCCTGTCAATGGATTTGATTCGAATCGGATTGATCAAATTCATATTCGATTTGTTAAGCAAACGGATTGTCAGATTCGGATCACTAACGGGTTCTCGGACTGAATGTCCTAATCCATATCCTATTTAGTTCGGACTCGGATCGGATCAGATTCGAAATCGGATTAAAATAATATTTACTAACATATATAATTATAAAGAGTATGATGTCATTAGTATGTGTACTAAGAGATTTATTAGCATATGGATGAGAACACCACAATATTTATATATAACATTATTATTCTTATTATTATTATTATTTTGAATTTTTGGGTTACCTCTGATACAATTCTAATAGGAGTATTGATATATATATATATATATATATGTAAAATTATTGATAAATAATTATATATATAATTTCAATCGAATCGAATCAGATCGGATCAGCATAATCCATATCCGATTTGTTAAGCTAACGGATTATCGGATTCGGATCGTAATCGGATTATCGGATTTTTTGTTCAATCCATATCCGACTAATCGGATCGGATTCGATCCATCCGTTCCATTGGAGTTGGAGGCTAGATTTTCTTACTGAAAATTACATGCTTTATGTTAGGGAGTTTATTGCTAGCCTATCTATTAGGGCTGGGGCTGATATTCTAAAGTGGGATAGTGATTAATTCAACGTCAAAAGAGCTTGGAATATAGTGAGATGTCAGCTGAGTTGGTGAACTGGAGGGATTTGTGTTGGAACAAAGGAATACCTCGCTACTACTTTGGTACTGCCATCATCATTCAGGACAAACATCCCTCCATGTGCAATTTGAAGAATAGAGGCATGAACATTGCTGCTCTGTGCTCCTTTTCCAGGTCTCATTCTGATGAGAGGGATCACCTGTTTGTGAATTGTTTGTTTGCTTGAATTGTGTGGTGTTGGTTTGATAAGTTATTGGGTTGGGGTCTGCGCGCCTTTGTACTCTTCCATTGATCAATTACTGTTATGGTTTATTCGATCAACAAACTGCGGGTCATAGTTACAGGTCTCAGATTAATACAAAGGTGTTCACAGCAGTTCTTTGGGCCTTGTGGGCTGAGAGAAATGCAAGATATCATCAGGATGTGAATCGATCGGCTGAGGAGGTGGCTAGAGCTACAGTCTTTCAGATCCTTGATGCGGATGTGACTAGACTTCAAGATGTGCTATTCAGTTTGGGTTGATGGTAAATGATTAGGGGAATGTTTTATCATGAATTGCAAATGGTATATTTTTGTGTGTTTGTATTTTGGGGGTATATACCCCCACTGATACATTTGTACTGATTGCAAAAATTTTGACAATTTTGAAAATTAATACAACTACCTGCTTATGAAAAAATAAGTGTTTACATGAAGGGAAAAGTGTAATAGAGTTTTTGGTTTGATAATTTTATTATTATTATTAAATTATTATTAAATTAGATAAGGATATGAAAGATATTTCACACTTTTTATGAGAGGTCAAAGTAATAAAAACCAAACTCTCTATCCATGTGTAATTTACCCAAACCTCAAGTGGTAAGTGTAATCTATCCATTTACCTTAAAAAAAAAAAAAAAAAAAAAAAAAAAAGGAAACGGTTTAA
>JAOTQH010257494.1:0-11482 GCA_025631255.1 Cornus kousa | reverse complement strand
TTTTATTCTTGTATTAGGGACACGTTCCCCTTTTGAACGTTTTTCTAATATATTTTATTTACTTATCAAAAAAAAAAGGTCTTATTGAGTATCATAAGTTATATGACCTTGACATCTCACCACAAAGACAAGATGATATAGCCTATTTGGTTCAGTTTTCTAAGCTCAGAACTGAAAATTAAAAAACTGTACAAAAATCTGATTGGTTGACAGTTTCCACAGTTAAAAATGTCTGTTTTCTGAATTCTTGGGAACTGTATTGAGAAAACTGAATCAAACAGTAGAATTATTCTTCTCATTCCTTACTGAATCAAACAGTAGAATTATTCTTCTCATTCCTTCCCTCAAACTCTAGTCTCTATATGTTATCTAGCAAAAGGAGGTTCCTTAGGAGTTAGTGCATAAGAGCTGAGGGTCTTAAGGAGGTTACTAATGCTTGAAACTTGAAAGCAAAGGAACTCGAGAATTTCATATATTTTTTCAACATTTTGCTTTATAAAAGAAAAGTAATTTCTAGGCTCCATCTGTTTCAACGTAAAATATTTTCCGAGGAAAATATTTTCTTTTTTCAGGTAAAATATTTTCTTTTATTTTTATTTTTCGGTGTTTGGCAAAAGTCAATGGAGGGCATGTAAAATAGCTTGCCGAAAATTGATAAATAAGTTAAATGTATTAGAAAGCGTTCAAACGGGAAACGCGTCCCAAGAGCTATACAGAGGCTGAAGCCAGAGACAAGGTCCTATTTCCCTTGAACGTATTGGCAACACACTTTTCAATGCTCCGTCATATGAATGGATCCAAGATATACCAACATAACATCATAATAAAAAATACAGATCAATATAATGGAACATGTGCCCTCCCCCCAAAATCTAAATCCAAATTTGGGACACTTGCACCATTTAACAAGGACAGTCTTACATACTACCATCTGAAAACTTTTACAGGAAGCCAATCCACCTGATCTTTCTTGCTTTAATCATGTGGCCAATATCATATGCAGTCTTCCTAATCATATGCGTCATCTATCCAATATGCAACACTAGTTTATCATACCTGCAAATACTAATTACTATAATTATACATGTATCTTGACAGAAAAATCTAAACACAATTTGGAAATTTAGACTAGTTAATAAAATGGTGCATTAAATCTGCCAATCTCTTAACAGGGAGTACAAACGAGTAAAAATATTAAACACTAAATGCTAAATAAAAAGGCATTATATCATTCATGCTATCAAGTATTATTTTACCTCAGATGATGAAATTTTCCAAAAGTCAAGACACTGGAAGGAGGAACATCAATTTGAAAAACAAAATATAAAAAATTGGTAAGTAGAATATCAGCAATTTTACATACAGCATAAATTCTTGCATGTTGACTCGGAAGCATAACCATAATATGCCAATTACTGAAAAAAACATGGCATGATGAAGATTACATTATTCAAACTACCTAGTTATGAAGTGACGAGCTAGTTTAAAATGAGGGCACGTATGTAAGTTTTATACTACGGAAGAGTTTTTTGTAAAATTAATATAAAAGCCTAAGTTTTGTCTAGTGTTTCCAATAGATGAAGACAAACATGGTAAGGAATTAGGTAAGGAATTGTAAAAAGTTAATACCCAGTGTGGTGGTGCCTATGCAGGATGTTGTGAGGGGAAGGCAGAAGATGGACTAACATTCGGCATTTTTTGCACAAAGCGGCTGCTCTCAGCTATTATATCAATTAATATAATTAACTAAATCTAATTTTAAAATGAAGAAGAAGATTATGATGACGATGATGGGTGGTGATACTGGTTGCGGCAATGAGGTATAAATGCAATTCTCCAGGGAACAAATATGCATTAAGAAATAAACAAAGGCCCCTATATTTTGCCATAACCATAAAGGGAAAAAACCCATAAAAGAAAAATAAAACAAATTTATTGTAACCATATATAACATATTTTTTTTTTACAGGAAATGAGAAACTAAACTTAACATTATGAAGCAAAAGCTGGATAAATTTTGAATCGATTGTAGATTAATGAGACTAGCATCTAATGGCAATATTAAACCTATATCTCCAAGCAAGGGACCCCAAAGTAAATGGATACATTTTTTTGTTCAAAACAAATCAATGAGAAAAGCCTCTTCTCAAGACATGGATGTACCAATAGAAGGAAAAGCAATAGCTCAAACACATAAAAACAAACGAGGCTTAAGCGTCATGGTCCATTCTTTTTAAAACAATAAATTATCATCCCTGGCACGTCATTGACAAAAAAAATTCAAGACATAGTGGAAACTTTTAATAAAACAACAAGTCAAAATCCAGGAAGCTAAACTTACGACAAATTTCCATGGATCACGAGACGCCAATGCAACATCCAGAAACAGAAGGCAAATATGGAGAGCTGTTGCCTGCATGTAACAATTAGGAAAAAAGAAAATATAAGCAGAGGAATTCAGACATTAGACCGAAATGATTATCACTAATGTCTATGTACCTCATCTATTGGTTCAATTTTCTGATATAACGATTCAAGAATTGCAAACGCCTTTGAATATTCATGAAGATGGAACCAGATAACTGCCTGTGTAAGATCAATTTTAAACAGACATGTAATCCAAATTAACGAGAAGGAAAAAAAAAAAGAAAAGGATTTGAACCCTTTAAATAAGTTAGTAAACGGCTAGATGCTTGCAATTTGATCAATTAACTATGGCAACATCAAGTGAACATACTATGTTTAACATGGTCACAGAAGTGTCAAATTCATCAGCGTAAACCACAGAGGAACTATTTGCTGCAGGGACTTGATGAGCCATACTGTTGGTCCCTTTAGATCCTGATATAGCTTTGTTTCCGAGGTTGCTAACAGCATCTACATGTTCTCCAGATACATGAGCAAGTTCATCGCTTCTTTTCTATACCAAAATAGATAATTAACCAAAATGTAAGAAAAAGAAGTAACTATAATAAAAACACATGATCTTCTTCCACAATAAATTTAACATAATATAGTGAAGGTAAAAAAAGCACATGACATGCACCAATATAACAAATGAATGACCTCAAAATTACAACTTATTTGTTAATGCAAAAAAGTTTACAGAATTGCACAAGGAGATATAAGATTTTGATCCTAGGTACAGAAGATGAAGTAGAGAGAAGGAACAGACAATTAGATGCAACTCTACTCAATAAAGCTGATTCATAGGTATGATTCTGATGTGGAGTCTGTCTATGTTAGCATGATAACTAGTACAACTTTGTATATCTCTTTATTTTTACATATAGGTATTAAAATACTTTTGAGCCACTCATCAAGCATTCTTAAAGTTGATCACATCTTATTAAACAATTTTTTTTAATCAAGGCACACCATTATCCCCTAAACACTTCCAAATCTCAATAGGAATGTCATTTTGTCACATCTTATTCACTGATACATTTTGAACCTTGCAATCCTTAATCCTATGAAAAAATATGGCATCCCTATGGTTACCATATTCTTCAAACCTAAATTTCCTAAATGATTTCATTTAACTATTTTTCAAAGTAACTTTTTCATCTTTATTTTTGTTGTCTTCAACTAAAAAACTTGATATTCACTCTTGATTTTTAAAATATAATTAACATCTCTACTTTTCTTCTCCCTCGGTTTAGCAAGTTTATATATGTTCTTCTTCACAAATTTTGTACCTAAACTAAAATAGAAATAATTGTATGCTCTATATTTAGCTTCTCTCTCTACTTTTTTAACTTCCTTATTGACATCTTTGTATCTAAAATTAAAATCAAGCAAATGAAGCCGCCTAAATCGAATCAATCTGAACCGTATACGATTGGTTAAAGATTGCACTTCTAATTTCTTATATCTGCTAGCAAACTAGTTTTGGTGTAACATGCCAACAAGTACTAGAATATATTTTTCATTTTTACACACACACCCTTTAGTCCAACTAGGACCTAAACCCTCAACCTCCCATTTGAAAGGAGGAGATACCACCAGAGCTAAGCCCATAGCTGCGCACTTAAACCCTCTCTACTATTACTTTACAATCCTTAGATGCTCTTTAATTAGCCATTCTAACAATACAAACTTAACTACTCTAGCAAGATAAGTCCATTTAATTCTCTAACTTTCTCTTAAATATTCATCTTTGTTTAGAGAGCATGTGTTTGTAAGTGGTAACACATAAGATTTCTAACTCTAAAATCTAAATTTATCTTTATTTCATTCTCCAAATCCATAGCCTAACAAGCAAGAACACTTTTAAGGTGTCGTAGTTGTGTTGACCACTAACACTTCATGGACAATCCTGGATAGACATGTGTCCAACACTTCATGAACACATCCACACTTTAGAATTAAATTTCATTATTTTGAACATTTAACGTACACATCTCGGATAGTTGGCTGAGGCATTCCAGAAACTCCCAACGCAAGTCATGTTACACTACCACGTTTAAGAGTAGCCACGTCCGACAATCTTGAAAACAATATGAACACGCCTCAAAGTTCCAGCAATTTTATCTTTGAAAAAAAACAATTGACATTGTTCACATGGTCAGTACAAGCCAAGCATGCAATGACACTATGGGACAAAATATAATTATAATGACAATGTAGGAGCGTAGCAGCATATATAGTTAATATAATAATCTATAGGGTAAAGTGTAAAAAAAACCCTGGACTATTGGCAATTTAGCAAAAAAACCCCTAAACTACAAAACTTGCATAAAACCCCTTGAACTATTCTATTTTGTTGCAGATTGCCCCTTCCGGCAAGATTCCTTTCATAATTTACTGTTAAACGATGATGTGGCACACAATATACAATTTAATGACCATAATGCCCTTATGAGAATGAAAAGACACTAATACCCCTTGTTGTCAGCATTACACCCATACACATACTGTTACACCCAAGCACACCCTCATGCCCTCAATCACTGTTCATCTTCTTCACGCTTTCTGATTAAAAAATATATATATTATTGTTCATTTAAAGCGCAGGGCTAAAGAATGGTGCCGTCTGACCTTTAATTTATGAGAAGAGGGGTTGCTACCCTATTTGTTTGTGTCAAAGCCATTACCCGATCACCATAGATGGTGATTGATTACCATTGATAGAAGGAAGGTCAATAGTGGGAGAGGAAAATCTTGAAGGAATAAGGAGTTCTGTCTATATATATATATATATATAGCTTGTGTAATTCTTCAATTAAAGTTTGTGGGACAATCGAAGAATTTCCAGAAGTGTTCGCCGGAGAAGAAACAAATTGACGGCATCGGATTCGGCAAAAACACTTCCAGTTTTAGATCCTATGATAGTCCTTGATCACTTCCCAGGAATATATATATATATATATTGTTGTTTCAAATCCTCTGTTTAATTCATCATTTGTTTTCTCTCCTCTGTTTTCTTAGGATTAGCTGATTCACAGTACAAACTGCTGAGATGGGTCACAAGAAATCATCAATATCTATTCATTTTGTAGCACAAACTTCACTTTCAATATATATCATTGTTAGATTTTCTATTGTGGATTGAGATTGGGGCTTTTTTTTTTTCTTTTTCTTTTTCTTTTTTTTTTTAGAGACCCACTTTGACAATGTCTGTCTCTACCATGAACGAACCGGCAGAGGCAATTGATGCGAGATCAATTACCTGATATCTTTCTATCTTCTTTCATTATTTCTCTCTCTAAAAATCTATATCAGGGATTCAATCTCCCAATTACTGTCCTAACTCACCAGAATCCTTCAGAGTAGCCATCACGACGTTAGCCCGGAGCTTCGCTGTCCGTTTCTTGAGAGAAAGTATTGCACTAATGTGTTTCTATAACTAAGCAACAGAGGTTAGAGAAATCTTGGAATTTATTTATTTTTTATTTTTTAACAATAAATCTGGTTTGTGTTGGGATGACTTGCAAAAGGTTAGAGATGACTTTGTTTGACCTAGGGATAAGAGTTGTTGTGGTGCCCAATTTTCATTGGTCTATGAGATTAGACCTTTCCAAGTCATCCATTTAACTTCAACACTCCTAAAACTACGTCATTTTAATAAAGGGTATATTTGTCTATTGTTATTTCCGGTCAAGTTGTTGCCGGATTGTCCTTAGTTGCAACAAATTAATAGTTCAGGGGCTTTGTTGCAATAGGCCAATAGTTCAGGGTTTTTTTTTTGCATTTTACCCTAATCAATATGATATCCCAGTTGTTTCATCTTCTAAATTATGTACATAGAAATTAGAAATAAGTTAAAAGTTCTATAATAGATGCATATAAATAACAACTTTATTTATGTATAATCGTGCCCACGCCATGTCCGTATCCTACTCTTCTAGGCTTCCACGTGTCAATATATACATGTTGTATCACGTCCTTGTCCTTGTGCTAATTTATCCAACTTTTAATGCTTTTTGTCATCACCAGCGCTATTTTTCTATACGTAGCCACTTAAATCTCAGACCATGTGTTACGCCGTAATTTGCTCAAGTAATGTACTGTGTGCAAGGGTCGAGCCCTGCTTTTAAATGCAGCTATATCTACATGCACATGTCATACTTGTCAAAGTTAAATAAATAAATAATGAGTTTCCTAAGGAAGGGTCACTTTACTATTTTTTCCAAAACATCCCAAAGCTCCCATTTTATAGATTCCCCTAATCTTACATAGTGTGCATTTCCATTCATTATTTTAATTGTCACTTCTCATGTAAATGACTCTCGATAATTTGATATTGTTGCATCTCTCTTTATTAAAACTCCAAGGCATCCATTTTTAATATTCACCTACAATAATCCCTAACCCATTCCTGTAATTCTCTGCCCTATATACCAAAGCTTGTATCTTATTTCCTCATTTTCCAAGAACTTTCTCTTATATCTTAAATTTTTATTAAAAAAAACTACATTGATCTCCATCTAAACTTCAGAAATAAAACTCCTATTATGTACACAACATTTGAGAATAAAGAAGAAGGTTTTAATTACCAAAATCTGTTACAGAGCATTAGTCACCCTACTGAAGCATACCTTAACATTATTAAGCACTTCGATCAACTTGTTTGGATCTGAACAACCATCCTGAAAGTACTCCGTAATAGCAAGATTGTGACGAATCTGGGGCAGGGAAAAAACAGATGAATCAATACCACAAATGAAATGCAGGAGCAAAAGGAGTAATCATAATAAATGCCATTAACCATTCAAATTAATAAATGCAACCTTCAGTTTTGTAATTATTTGAAAAGCTGTACATGTGCTCCAAATATAGAGCATAACACATACAATGAGTTCCCATATCAAGATCTCCACATTTAGATCAGCACTAATCTAAATAGAAACCACATTTTCTAAGTGCAATTTTATTACCAAAAACTACAAGAATACAACAAGAACAAAGCAAGGGCATCCCTTACTTTGTTAATCCCATTTCCAAAAACTAGCAGCGATAAACAACAAATTCAAGAGAATTCTACAAACAAAAGGACACCATTAAGATAAAAACACCCCCTGTTAGTCCTTTTTATCCCCCTAATCCCCATCTGGTGATTACTCCTCCCTTCCAACCAATGATTAACTAAACTCCCTTGGACTCAATAACTTCCCAATCTACTCTTCTAACAGGCATCCGGTACTTCTGTAAAATTTGGTTCTTGTTCCTCCATATGTTCCAAATTTCTAAAGTGAAAATCATTCTGCATAATCTGTGCTTCAATTGTTTTCCTTTAAAATTTGTTGGGAACCTCAACCTCAACTAAGTAAAATAATTGATAGGACCCCAACTTCACTTGAATATCTCTACCAACCATTTCCAAATTGTCTGAGAAAATTCACACTGATAGAGGAGGTGTTCAACTGAGTCCCCACCCTTCATACAATTATGGCAAATGGGAATTAAATTCATAACTCTGATTTGAAGATCTTTGAGAGATGGAATTTTGTTTTGTAGTACTAAACAAGTACTGTAATGGGCTGCAGGTCATCCAAAGTTCCATTCTTAGGATAAGATATTCTGAATTGTTTCCACTCTGTTTTAAAACAGAACCTACCATGTTGCCAAATTATTTGATCTTCCCTTGCTGAATTGGATGAGTTGTTATTACATTCCATACATATTCCACTTCTTCATTAAAATTACACAAGTTTGCACCAGCTTCCACTATTGATGAGAACACTGATGGTATCATTCTTGGTGAGAGCCATCCTTCTAATAAGTCTGTGATCAAATGTTCGCAATAAATTCTTCCCCTTCCACCAAGGATCAAGAATAAGTTTTATAAAATGCCCACTCTCTTTATTGAAATGTTTAATTAGACTTTGTTTGTTAGAGAGAGAGAGACTATAAGGTTATCATAATTTCCAAAAATAAACTGCTTTGAACTTCTCTGACTCATGATACTAACATGATTGCACTTGACCGCCTTCATGAAACCATCTTGTATTAAGCATATTCTTAAGTTTTTTTAAAACGTTTAGACTAGGTGTACACTAAAAATAATTTCAAAGAGTTATCGTTTGTTGCTAACTTGATCCAGCATTCCATGTTCCCCATTTAAAAGCCACTAACTCAAGCATAGCTAATCTATCATCAATGTGTTGCATGTCCACAGTCTACAAATTTAAGAACCTATTGGGTTCAGTGCTATGTAGATTTTAATCCTCGGACAGTTTTGAAAACTTATTGGATTGACAGATTTCTAACAACAGTACTACGATGAATAGAGTTGAAAAAATCAATTTTTTGATGACATTCTTCTTTTATCTCTCTAAATATTGTTTACTGTTCTCAGAGTTCATAATAAAACAAACAATTCCTAAACCATTTCAATTTACTTTCCAAATTAAGCTCTACTGTAACATATTTGCGGAAAGTCGAATCTACATGTGGGCAGGAGGAAGCCTGGTGCAATCAAATCACCTATCAAACCTTTGCCCGGATTTCTCACAGCTCCCGAGTTTCACATTAATCTTAACATTGCGTCAGGGAAACCCAGAAAACAAACTGTATGTAAATTCGCATCCCTCAATCATACCAATCTCTAAACATTCCACAAGAAGGCCTCAAAATTAAGAATTTCAAGTCAATAACCACAAATAGCTGCTTAACTGAAAATACCACACATGGTCATGCAACAGTGTACATGATACGTAAGGACAAAAATGCTACTTCTGTAATCAGAAATTAATCAAAACTCATACGTTTATACTGAATAACTGAACATTTCTAAAAATTAAATCCAACCGCGCATAATCAGAGATTCATCTTACATTTAATCAACTGTATTCACAACAACTAGAGTGTAAAAACGCACTTCGCCAACAAACAACGAGATGATTATAACCGATTCGAAAAATATAATTTAGTCTAGAAAAACTAAAAACAACTTCAAAGACTCGAAATCCCAAAAATATTTTGAAAGAATCACCTTTGGATCAGCTTCTTTCTTCTGCAAGAGCTGATTCAATACGTCAACGCATTCGGCGAACTTCCCTGAGTGAAACAACGATCCGGCGTCCTTCGCCAGCGCAGCAGTGACAGATAAAACGCAGTCACCGTCCGGCGACGAGGCATCTCTGTTAGCGGCCACCGAAGACGACGAAGACGAATCTCGCGAGTCCATTCACAGATCGACCAACCAGGTTTAAGGATTTAACAGAAACAACTATGTAAAACCAAAAACCCTAAGTTCACTACGATACAAATAGTCTGATGATTGTATCTCTCATCAGTTGAGCAAATTCGAATAGATTGGGATTGCGATACCCTAAGCTTTCGATGCAGAGAAAATAGCAGCACCTGTGTATATGTCGATTGTAATGGGTCGATAGAGAGAGATTTCGAACTGAAAGAGAACGCGGATAGAGAGACAATGTAGAGTCGAGAGAGAGATGCGACTTTTAAGAATTTGCTCGCTAGTGGGGGCACTCGGTCTGAGATAAGCAAATTCGGCGTCAGCGATGCTAGTCTACAAATTCGGACCACCAATGCCTTATTATATGGACCGTTGATATTATGCTTCAATGTTTTTATGGGTGTTAGAAAATAGATCGTACGGTTGAGAAACAAGAGAGCTGGGTACTCCGTTAGGAGTGCAAGAACTCTTCCTTCTTCGTTTTGGCTAGTTTGGGGATCAGACCCATTATAATATGGTTCGGGTCGGGTTTCCATCCAAACCCTTTATATTGGTGAACTTGGGTTGGCCAAGGTATCCACCCAAATCCAAGTTTAAACACCTGACGTCAAGTCCAAACTTTGAATAATTTATTCCATCTTAACCCGGGTTATATTGCACAAATTTTACGGTCTTTTCGATTCTACCGGTGGTCCAAATTTTTATCAGTCTACTAATAAATAAACATTTCAAAAGAAAAAAATATTTAATTAAAGAACTATAAGAGCTTTATCCATTTGACGTGAGATAAAACCATTCCATGTGATAAGAAGGATTTTTTTTTTTTTTTTAGAGAGTTTGGGTGATTAAAACTTGTGAGAATTAATAAAATTAATGCAAGTGTGTCAGAGTTGGATTAATATATATGATACCATAAATTATCTAATTTTAATTTTATTTTACATAAATAAAGTACAGCCTTAAAAATATAAAAATTACAAACTTTTCTTGTACTTTGGGTTCTTTAAGTTTGTGTTAGTAAAAAATTTACCCAAATTCTGCCAAAATAAATTTAGAATCTAAAATTTAAATCAATTCCATGGTCTCAAGTACCTCACCCACAGGCCTAAAAATTTTAGCCGGAGGTTGCTTGGATTAGGCCCACCCAAGTCTCACCCCTAAATCCAACTATATATATATATATATATATATATATATATATAAGAGTCGCGGACGAAAAACACTCGTATGCATATAAAGTGTATAATCCTCTGTACATTCTGAAAAATCTCTAACATTCACCCTTTGAGCAAACAAGGGTCTAAATGTTGAAAATACTAGAGTGTCCCTGTATAACTGAATAAAAATTGGGAAAAAAATTAATTAAATGTGAAATAACTAAAGTGTTCCTCTCTTTTTTTCTTATTATATATAAGACATTATTGAAAGAGAAAAGGATATTTTCAAAATTTTATATATTAAAAATATCATGTGCAATGCACATGACTAAATTTGTAACCAAATGGTTACCTCAAGCCCTTCTTTGATAATTTTTTCAAACTTAATGCACTTATATACTAAAAAAAAATCATTAGGGGTTATATTTTTCCAAAATTTCAACATTAATAATGGTATTTTTCTCACTTTGTCCTATATAAAATAAATAAATAAAAGTATGTTATAGATTCTCATCAATTGTGAGTATGTTGTACAATATATACTCACCCTGATGTAGACCAAAAATAAATTGACATGTAATTTTAATTATCAAATCAAATATGGTGGGTAGATATTCATTTACCAAATTAGATATAGTGATTTGATTACCATTTATAATTTGGTAATTAAATATTACATGTC
>JAOTQH010257474.1:0-11482 GCA_025631255.1 Cornus kousa | reverse complement strand
CACACATACCAATATTGCAACACATGTTTTCCCCCTCATTAATTGTTTATTAAGTGTGTAGAAAAGCTATACTTAGTGGTGACCTCTAAACCCCAAGATCTCTCTCTCTTATTTTATTTCTATTGCATTTAATTGTTTACTTTAGTTTAAATTGCATTTAGTGTAATTTAACCAACCAATCAATCTTTAATCACTTGACCTACTAACCCTAATCTTGTTTCCACATCGTAATACGACCCACCAATCCCTTGGGACGATCCCTTCTTTCCTTAGCTATATTTTTAGTGAAAGGTAATAGTGGCACTTATAAATGTAAAACTTGGCCACACTCAACTTAGTACACTTTTGCAAGCTTTGGTATTGACAACCACCATCGTCCATATAGTTAGTTCATGGTTGCCCCGAGATCTACTCATTTTGCTGCAGTTCTTCACATCCTTCGCTATCTCGAAGGCACTATATTTCATGGGCTCATTTTTCTTCTCAATCATCACTTGTTCTTTGTGCCTATTTAGATACCGACTAGGTTAGAGATCCTACAGATCATCATTCCACCACAGGCTGTTGTTTTTTTCTTGTTGAATCGCTTATCTCTTAACGCAACAAGAAACAAATTGTGGTTGCTCGATTTTAAACAGAAGCTAAGTTCGAGGCACTTGCTGATATTACTTCTGAGTTTCTGTGGTTGTTTTAGCTATATGAATGACAAGTGAGTGAGGTGCAGGAGTTTGAGTGGTAAGAATAGCGGAATCAAATGTCATGTGATTACAACAAGCAGAATCAAAATACCAACATGTATTCTTACCTGGTGTGATAGAAAAAGAAAAGTAAGATGCGCCTTATACTCTAGTCAAAACTTGATTGATAATTACCTCAAGGTCAGTTGCAGATAATGTAGATGAGAAAGATAAAGACTTGCTAGGAGTGTTAGACATTGGTACTAGAGCTGGAGCTCGTGACTGTAGTGGCACAGTGTAAGAGGTATTTATAAACGGATTAGATGAAGTCAGTCTAGCATGAGTGCGACACTCCTGAAAAGAATGCCCTCGAATCCAACAAAAAGTGCAATAAAGAAAGTGATCATAGCGGCTACGTCATCCATTGTGATGAGAGGATGTCGACTGAAAAGCCACTGTATGGGCTTTAAAGGATAGCGTAACAAAACTTGTGCAAGTCTATAAGACTGTCTTGCTTTGGTCAAGCTCTTTCAGAACATCTTGAATAAAAGGAATCATCCCATTTAAAAATCTCAAATGAAAAAATGGACTGCAAATTTGGAATCAGAATGAAAAACTAGGTTAAATAGGTGTCTTCAAAAAATATTTCAGGCACTGCTGACATGGTAGGGGAGGTCGTTATGCTAACTTGGCCTGATGACGTGTGAGAAAAGAAGACCAGGGCTGGTGTGGCAGTTAACTCCTTCAGGACATGGGAGTTTCTTCATCCACTGCCACTCCTATCGATTGTGATAGTACGAGTGCAATCCAAATTACACACAATGATGTTTTTCACGAGTGCACCAAACATATCAAGATCGATTGCTATTTTATTCATCATCACCTTTTCAAAAGACCCTATAGTTGCGATCCATTACTTCTCATGATCAGATAGCAGATGTCTTCACCAAATCTCTTCTGCCAGACCGTTTTTGAGATCTTCTTTCCAAACTCAATATGGTTTCATATAACCCACCTTGAATTTGAGGGGGGATGTTAGATGAAATTAGGGTTAGAGTTTACCCATGTACAACAGCTTCCTTACCTACCCATAATTTCCATGTATAGGTTTACTTGGGCAACACTCACACTCCTACCCTTACCTATATAAACCCCCTTATACTCTTATATTAGGAATCTCATATTAATATAGTACATTATATTTATCTCTATATATATACTCCTAACACAATGCACTCATTTGTGTCTTATCATCTTTGAAGAAAGAAAATTATGAGCTTATAGCCATCTAGTCCACCATTCTTGTTGTACAAGTTATGCAATTTTTTTTATTTAATTTTTTTGTTTGAGAGTGCATTTAGCATCAAAGAAGGGACTACCCAGCATTGTGTATGTTTGTAAAGGCTTATCCTAGGTCTCTTTTCTACTTAAGGCTTATAGATTTACAAAAAAAATAATAGAATGGTTTAGTTGTAGTGAGACAAAATTTACAACATTAAGTCCCACTGGATATGGATACTTGTTATCTACTTTTGTTGATACCATAATACATGAAAAAAGAGTTAACTACTGCCATTGTTACTTTCAAAGCCAACATCGTTGCCTCTATATTTTCTAATACTATATGGAAGATTTGGACTCATAGGAATGTTGTTCTACACAATGATTGTCATTCTTCGACTGATGCTCTTGCTGTGGAGGTGATTTGGGAGGTGATGCATGTTAGCAAATTCTCCCCAGAAGACTTGAAGACTATCTTTTAATTTGTGTTTATGTTGTTAGTCAAGTTTTTTTGTTAGAGTATTTGCTTCTACTGGAAATGTGCCTTTTCCATTTTCATTAATATGTTGGTAAACAAAGCTCGTTAATGAGCTCGTGAGCATAGATATATATTTATATATAAATGTCTTATACCTTAAAGAAGTTGGCCCACTTTTATTTTTAGCCCAAAAATACGTACTAAACTTATATATAAGACCCAATTTAATTAAAATTAAATTTAACCCAAACAAAATTCTAATAGATATGTCTTGTACCCTAATCCCAATCCATATACATACAACCAACTATTTTCAAATAAAACATTTCAAGCCTAAACAAATTACAAAGTCTAAAATACAAGCCCATGTGTGAAGCCCATCTATATAATCACATCGCATTCAAATTCTCAACCCTAAATTCCAAATCGCATCACTCTCAAATCCTAAAAATGTTGCACAACTAAATCATCCCCTAAAGCACTCACGATCACAACGACAGCCCAAAGCAGCCAACAATCAAAGTAATGGCAAAATCGCCCAAATAACTGAAGATCACAGTAACGGTGTATCTATCTTTCATCTACTGGTGTTTCTTTCTTTATCTCAACTAATTGTTCTCTCATCTACTCGTATTTATGTGTCTCTCTGCTAGTCTCACTCTTCTATTCTTTTTATATTGGCATGAAGGATTGAAATCAAGAGTGTGAAAGTTTGAAGATGAAACGAAGATAGGTAAGAAAATTGAGATCGGGTGTATATATACAATATAGATTCATGTTTATAGATAGGATTTTTTTGTTGTATTACTTAACGAGCAGTCGAACTGAGCTCAAGCTCGTTCGAGCAGTGCCGAGCTAAGCTCAATCATCGGCAGCAAAGCTTAATCGAGCTTGAGCCAAGCTCAATTAACTCTCTATCTGAGATGAGCCAATCCGATCACTCTAAAGCTCAGCTCGACCCGGCTCATTTACAGCACTATAAGTGAGTGGGATTTTGGCATCTGGTTATATATTCTCTTCCTTTATTCATAATAGTGGAAATCTCTCTCCATAAACGTAGCCTTAGAGTTGGGTGAACCATGTAAAATATTGTGTTAAGCGTGGATGTGTATGATTATTATCTCCATAAATGCTCGTGTTAATGTGATATAATGATGCTTTAGCTGTATGAGATGAATGAGAATTTAAATTTCAACAACAACTGACCATTGAGTGGGTTGAAAAGGAGATAATATCCCCAACGTGTACAATCAGGACTCAAATAGATGAGAGCTTGCACCTAATGCAATCCTTAATTTGTTTACAAATATCCTCAGTGGTCAAGTGTTTCCCTAAAAAGGTAAGACTTCCTTTCTCTCCATAGATACTATATAATCCTAGCAAGACACATATTGTAAGCCATAGTTTTATTGGATTTCAAAATAGGGTTCCATAAAGTAGATATCCAATTAGCAGTGGCCATAATACCTTATTCACCAGAATAGATACAACATTTATGTTGGAAATATTGCTAAACTCTATTAGAGAAAGGTTTAAAGAAAATGTGATCATGGTTTTCTTCTTCAATTGAACATAATGAGCACTATCTGACAATATTTTTACCTAGAAGACTAGACTTATCTTTGGTTTTCAGCTTATGATTGAGAGCAAACTAAGCAATGAAAGCATTCCTTTGAATGTAGTTAGGGAACCATAAAACATGGGACCAGCAGGAAAGTGGGCTAAGAGGAAGGAGATCATTATAAATGCTCTTGATGTTGAATGAACCAACAGGATAGATGGTCTAATGTAGTCTATCACCAGTATTAGTGTTGATGGGAGGGAAATCCTCATGTTAAGGTTATGGAGCCTCAATCACAAGTTTTGATGAAACTACCATTGTCTTGATTGAAGTCTCAATCGATTGACCCAAGCTCTCACTTCAATCAACAAAGTTTATCTTTGAGATCTCGAGAGCATGAAAAATATTGCTTGAACTTAAATCTTTTTCGATCGATTGAATAATAACCAACTCAATCAAAGTAAATAAGAAGGTGCGAGATTTGTTTTCCAAATTGAAGATTTGTTTCCAAAAGGCTCTAGACTTGGGAAGTAAGTTGCTTCCATATAAATATTAGCTTTTGTTTCAACCCTAGTGGTGTAGTGACATGTGTGTGACATGTTATGTAAAAAGAGATATACACGAGAGATTGTGAGGCAAAAAGTAAATCATATAGAGCTCTTTTTGTAAACATCCATCATTATTGTTGATAGTGAATATTCCGGTATGCTCCGCAGATGTAGGCAAAACAATTGTGCTGAACCACATAAATCCTTGTATTCCTGTGTGATTGTTTTTCTTCTTGATTGTTTCCATATATTTTATTTTGATTCCATTATTTCCTAACAACTGGTATCAAAGCCTTGGTTTGCAAACCTAGGGCATTTGGCGAGTTTCCAAAAAGGAGTTGTCCATATTCGACCTGTTTGTTTGAGTGGGAGCAATGGCATCGGATGAGAAAACATCCAAGATTGAAAAGTTTGACAGTACAAACATCAGATTCTGAAAGATGCAAGTAGAGGATTACTTGTTCCAAAAATATTTGTATCAACCTTGAGAGAGAAACTAGAGGATATGAAGGATTCAAATTGGAAGTTGCTTGACCAGAAGGCTCTCGGCACCGTCAGATTAACACTATCTAGATTAGTTGCTTTTAACATCAAGAATGAGAAAACAACAACATTTATCATGTTAACCCTAGCAGATATATATGAACAACTGTCTGCAGGAAATAAGTTACATCTAATTAAGAAGTTGTTTAACTTTAAGATAGCCGAAGGTGGAATGTTTAATGAACATCTGAATCACTTTAATGAGATTATGGACCAATTAGGATCTATTGAAATTGATTTCAAAGATGAGGTTCGAGCTCTATTAATTCTTGGAAAGTTGCTTGAGAGTTGGATTGGCAAAGTTACAATGATTAGTAGCTTTGCAGGGAAATCTAAATTAAAATTTAATGAAGTTGTTAGGATGATTCTGACCAAGGAGATCAGAAAGCCGACACAAGGATTTTTTATCTCTAGATTGGCATTGAATATAGAGAGTAGACGAAGAATTTCAAATAGAATAAATGGTAATGGACATGGAGATCAAGTCAAGGAGTGGCAAATATCAATCTCAAAATCCCAAAAATTTAAATAATCAAAAGCAAAAGGACCTTGATTGTTGGAATTGTGGTAAGATCAAACATTCCAGTTTCCAGTGCAAAGCTTTGAAGAAAGACATAGAAAACAAAGCAGAAGCGAACGTTATCATAAAAGAATCAGATGATGCACTAATATGCTCTTTGGAGAGTAAGGCAGAGTAGTGGGTGTTGGATTCTAGGGCATTGTTTCATGCTACCTCAAGTAAAGAATTATTCCACAATTATGTACCGAGTAACCTAGGGAAGGTATATCTTGATGATGATCAGCCTTGTAACATAGTTGGCAAGGGTGAAGTGCAGATCAATTTGAATGGGTCTGTGTGGAAGCTAAAGGATATAAGGCACATCCCTGACTTGAGAAAGAATCTAATTTCAGTAGGGCAGTTGTCAGATGAAATTTATATCAGAACCTTCAATGGTGACTTGTGGAACGTTTCCAAAGTTATAATAGTTACACGTGGTAAGAAGACATGCACTCTCTACATGACCACCAACTTTTATGGGGCTATTCTGGTAATAGAAAGCAGAGTGGATCCCAACCTTTGGCACTAAAGGCTAGGTCATATGAGTGAAAAGGGTCTCAAAATTATGCACCCAAAGGAGAAACTACCGGGTTCAAAGTCATATGTATTGATTTCTGTGAGAGCTGCATTCTTGGAAAGCAGAAGAGGGTTAGTTTCAAGATAATGGAAGAAATATAAGAAAATAGAAGATTGAGTTAGTTCGCATAGATGTATGGGGGCCAGCAACAGTCTCATCCATTTGCGATAAGTCTTATTTTGTAACTTTCATCGATGATCATACTAGGAAGGTATGGGTTTACTTCTTGAGACATAAATCTAAAGTGTATGAAGTGTTTAAGAAATGGAAGGCCATGGTAGAGAGTGAGACGAGTTTGAGAATCAAGAGGTTGAGATTAGATAATGGTTGAGAATATGAAGACACTGGGTTTAAGAAGTTTTGTTATCAGAATGGGATCAGATTAGAAAAGACTGTGCAGGGAACCCCATAATAGAATGGGGTGGTTGAACGGATGAACAAAGCCTTGACAAAGAGAGCCAGAAGCATGCGCATACATGTAGATATACCCAAGCAGTTTTGGGCAGAGGCATTTAATACAGCAGCTCACTTGATTAACCAAAAACCTTCGTACCTTTGGAGAATAGGATACCAGAGGAGGTTTGGAGTGGTAAAGAGGTGAATCTTTGTTATTTATGAGTATTTGATTGTATTGCATATGTGCATATTAGTGACCATGTTGGGGTAAGCTTGACCTCAAGTCACAAAAATGCACTTTCATTTGATACAGTAGGGATAAGTTTAGTTATCGGCTCTAGGATGACAAAAAAAGGAAAATCATTAGAAGTAAAGATGTGTTATTCAATGAAAGGGTGATGTACAAGGATAGAAATGTAGCATAATCCCCTATCCAAGTATAGAGTGATCCATAGTATATTGAGTTGGATGATATCCTAGAGAGTAGTGTAGCGCAATAAATAGTTAAGAGCTTTTCAAAAGAATCTACACAACAGAGTGTACCACATAGTCCAAATCCTACTTATGTTCCCAGAAAATCCTCCCATCCTCATATACACAACAAGAAGTATTTAAATTATTTATTGCTCACAGATGATGGTGAACCTAAATGCTATAATGAGGTATATCATGCTGAAGATGCTAGCAAATGGGAGCTTGCAATAAAAGATGATATGAAATCCCTTATCTCCAATAATACATGGGAGTTATGTGTTACCTAAGGGGAAGAAAGCACTTCACAACAAATGGGTGAATAGGGTCAAAGAAGAACATGATGGTTCCAAGCGAGATTAGTAGTCAAATGATTTCAGCAAAAAGAGGGAGTTGACTACACATATATCTTTTCTTCAATTTGCACATTAGTGACCATGCTAGTGGTAAGCTTGACCTCAAGTTACAAAAATGCACTTTCATTTGATATGGTGGAGATGAGTTTAGTTATCGGCTCTAGGACGACCAATAGGAAAATACTTAAAAGTAAAGATATGTTATTCAATGAAAGGGTGATGTACAAGGATAGAAATGCAGCACAGTCCCCTATCTTCAAAAGAATCTACACAATATAGTGCACCACATAGTCCAAATCCTACTCATGTTCCCAGAAAATCGTCCCGCCCTCATATACACAACAGGAAGTATTTAAATTATTTGTTGCTCACAAATGATGGTGAACTTGAATGTTATTATGAGACATGTCAGGCGAAAGATGCTAGCAAATGGGAGCTTGCAATGAGAGATGATATGAAATCCCTTATCTCCAACAACACATAGGAGTTAGCTGTGTTACCTAAGGGGAAGAAAGCACTTCACAACAATTGGGTGTACAGGGTCAAAAAGGAACATGATTGTTCCAAGTGAGATTAGTAGTCAAATGCTTTCAGCAAAAAGAGAGAGTTTACAACACAGACATCTTTTCACCGGTTGCAAAATGGACTACCATTCGGTCGGTCCTGAGCATTATTGCAGTAGAGGATTTGCACCTTGAGTAGTTATATGTGAAAACTGCTTTCCTTCATGGTGACCTAGAGGAGGAGATTTATATGCAACAACCAGGGAGTTTCTCAGTCAAAGGGAAAAAGAAACTAGTATGCAAGATGAAGAAAAGCATGTATAGTTTAAAGTAGGACTCGAGATAATGGAACAAGAAGTTTGATGGGTTTATGAAGCGACACAACTACAACAAGTGCAACGCTGACCATTGCTGCTACTTCAAGAGGTTGAAATCAAGTTTTATTATCCTTCTACTTTATGTTGATAACATGTTAGTGGCAGGTTATGATTTCGAGGAAATCATCAAATTAAAGAAGCAATTATGTAGTGAATTTGAGATGAAGGATCTTGGTGCAGCAAAGCATGTTCTTGGGATAAGGATTAACAGAGACAAACAGAAAGGTACTTTGCAGTTATCTCAGGCTAAGTACGTTGAATGGGCTATGAAGAGGTTTAACACAAATAATGCTAAGGTGGTGAGGACACCCTTAGCTAGTCACTTTCGATTATACCAGGATCAATGTCCTAAGACAGATGATGAGAAAAACTTCATGGATAAAGTTCCGTATGCCTCAACCATTGGAAGTTTAATGTATGCCATATGGTGTGTGCAAGACCAGACATTGCATATACAGTGGGAGCAGTAAACAGGTTTATGAAGAATCCGATAAGCTACACTATGAAGCAGTGAAGTAGATATTGAGATATCTACGGGGTACCACAAACAGAGGCCTATGTTTCAGAAGGGGCGAGTTAAGGCTACATGGATATGTAGATACAGACTTTGTTGGTGAGGTAGATCATAGAAGGAGTATTACCGGTTATGTCTTCACAGTTGGCACAACCGTAGTTAGTTTGGTTTCACAAATACAGAGGATTGTAGCATTATCCACTACAGAAACAGAGTATGTGGATATGACTGAGGGCAGCAAGGAGATGATTTGGTTACAAGGTTCGTTGACAGAGTTGGGATTCGAGCAGGGGAATAATGTTTTGCATAGTGACAGTCAAAGTGCAATATATCTGGCAAAAAATTCAGCATTTCATTCAAGGACGAAGCATATAGGACTTCGGTATCACTTCATCAAATCGTTGTTGGAAGATAAGGTGTTGACACTTGAGAAGATACTTGGAACCAAGAATCCGGTTGACATGTTAACCAAGACAGTGATTACAGAGAAACTAAAGTTATGTACAACTTCAGTTGGTCTTCTATTTTGAAGATAGAAATGAGTGCACCAGTATAATGGATTTGTTTTACTTGTGCTCTAGCCTCCAAGAGGGAGATTGTTGAGGTTGTGGAGCCTAAATTACAAGTTTTAATGAAAGTATTGTTGTCCGATCAATCAACCCTAGCTCCCACTTCAATCGACGAAGTTTTCTTTGAGATCCCGAGAGTATGAAAAATATTGCTCGAACGTACTTAAACCCCTTTCAATCTATCGAAACCATAACCAGTTCGATTGACGTAAATAAGAAGGTGCGAGTTTGTTTTCCAAATTGAAGATTTGTTTCCAAAAGGCTATAGACTTGGGGAGTAAGTTGTTTCCACATAAATATTGGATTTTGTATCACCTCTAGTGGTGTCATGACGTTTGTGTGTGTGTGTGTGTGAGATATTGTGGAGAGAGAGGTATACACAAGAGATTGTGAGACAAAGAGCAAATCAAACAGAGCTCTTCTTGTAAACTTCCATCATTATTGTTGATAGTGAATATTCCAGCGCGCTCTGTTTCCGAACCACATAAATTCTTGTGTTCTTGTGCTATTGTTTTTCTTCTTGATTGTTTCTGCATATTATATTTTGATTCCATTATTTCCCAACGCTTGCAGTGGTGTTAACAGATGGAACAATGGCATGGAAAGAAGGGTTAATTCTCCATTGGAAATGCCTGGTAAGAGAGCTAACTTTGATAGTGGCTCCAAATGGAATTGACTATTAGGTGTGGAGTTAGAATCTGTCAACAAGAGGGCCCAATAATCATGCCAAACTGAAATGTTTTTCCCATCACCCGGTTGATACCACGTGAAATATTATATGAGATCAAATAACTAGTCAACTTCATTCCAACTCCCTTAAGATGAAAATATAGTAGGAATCAGAAGTCGTTGGGTTTCCACATTTCCAAAAACTGCACAAGAACATACAAAAAAACGAGTAGATGAGGACAAAGCAATATGTACATATATATACACACACACAAGAAGATAAAGGAAAATGTAAAACAAAAATTGATAGCTAAGGGCCTAGGGTGGGTACGTGGCAGTTAAGAAGCACTAGAAGTTAAACAACATTTGTTGGCTACTGCCTCACTGGTCCTTGTTACTGCTCTTTCTTTGCTCCCATAAGATCAGTACTCTCAAAGGACCCGGGTCACCCACTAGTAACCTTGCACCACCTGTCTATCTCTCTTTTCTATTTATTTTTCTAGTCTTTGCGTCATTTAACCAAACTTTACCTTGGCAACTACTCACCAGAATCAGCATCGATCGCTAGAGAGAGAGAGAGATGGTGGGACTGAGTGTAATACTAGAAGGTCAAAAGGGCTTTGGTGAGAAGGCACCAAAAGTCATCAACAAAGGCATGAATATGATCAAACCCTCTTCTCCTTCTCGCCGTAACCCGCCGGCAACTAGTTTTCTTGATCAGTGCTTTCTCTGCCAAAAGAAACTCTTGCCCGGAAATGACATCTACATGTACAAGTAAGCATGCACGCCTCTTAATTATCTATCTCTATCTATCTATATCTATCAATCTATGTGTGTGTGTGTGTTTTTGTTGTATAAACAATTTGTTTTTTATTTTTTTCTTCCACTGAAAATCTGCCTTACTTCTTCATCGTAGCAACTTCAAAACTATTGTCACTTCGGACGCTTCATTTATATGCGTGCGTGCACTTATGATTGAATCATATCATCACTAAGAATAACTTACTCACGGTAAGTAAACAACTATTTCTTACTCATGGGTAAGTAAACAACTATTGCAGGGACTAAGTCAGAATTTCAATTCACCGTTCAAAATATATATATATATATATATATATAAACATAACAAATATAAAATACAAAAGAAGAAGAATAATTATTCAATTATGCACCTTAAAAAGAAGAATTTTAAAAGTAGTAATAGAAAAAGGAAAGAAAAATGAGAGAATTTTAAAAGGAAGAAATTAAGAGTCTCAATTGAGGAATGAAAATTTAACTTTTTCTCTGGGGGTCTTCAAATTTAACTTTTTCTTTGGGGGGTCTGTGGTAGATAATTATACATCCTTGTCTTCATCATCATAGTTGAAAGGTAAGGGTACTGATTTAAACGCCCGGTATTTTCC
>JAOTQH010257464.1:0-11483 GCA_025631255.1 Cornus kousa | reverse complement strand
ATAATGAAGTTCTACGATTATGGGATTCATGTTTATTTGTGATGAATGTCTTAACACGAATAAATTATAGTTTACAGAGGGTTCAATTAAGGTTCGTACGTTTATCTTCTTCTTCTTTTTAAAATCATGATGGCACGTGGACTGTGATCTGCGCATTCTTGATAAATTGAGCAATCTTGAGTGTAAAGATGAAACATTCTGTCCTAGCTCAAGTCTGCACCACACATTCCATTTTTGTTCTATGGTGCCCCAATTATCAAGTGTTCCTCAAGAATACAGCCCTCAATGTGTATAGAGTATATTTTCTGTAGACTTGACTGTGTGTCGCTGTCATCTATTTATTTATTGATATCAATATGCAGTAGAAGCATCTCCATTTTAAGAGCTCTGCTTGCTGGAAGCTTCAGCAGACGATTCTCTGCCCACAACAATAAGGTGTGTTAAGAAGCGCTCTCTCTCTCTTACACACACACAAGAGGTAGCACAATCTATCAACAAATAAGCATAATTCATCAAATAAATCACAATTAAGAGTGATCAATTAAGCATCATGCCTTGACCCTCACTAGATCCACAATTCCAACACACATAGACATGCATTAAACTCATAAAATCTAGTGTAAAGACATAATCATCCATTTCATCACACATAGACATATGAATAGAATGAAAAATTAATTGGAAGAATTAATTCATAAAAATCATGTAGAAACTCAAGATTTATATATAATCATAGGTCAAAACATTAATTACAACTAAAATCCCCCAAAATTACAAAGTACTAAAGTTTAGGAGGTAAGCCTAGGGCTATCTCTAGCCCCAAGAAGAGGATCTAGCCACTCATGATTGTTGTCATCCAACCCTCGAAGGCTTTCTTCAATGTAGGCACCATCTTCTTCCTCTTGCTTTGGTCTCCAAAACCCTAATATAGAGAGAGAAAATTATGTCTAAAACTATTGACAACAATAGCTAAAAGTTGGAACAAAAAGTTGAACCCTAGACAATTGGTTTAATTTTATTTGAATACAAGCCTCTTTGAGTAGGTAACAAGTTAGAAAATAGGTCTTTGATTGGTGCAATCTCGCAACATATAATCTTTTGAGGCTTTGGCAAGAGTTGAAGGGGACCAGGTTGATTCATGTTAGCTTAAATCTACTCCTAGATCAAGGTAAAAAAAATTTCATTTATTATATTTTACAAGGTAATATTAGTAATAATATATAGGGAAAAATGATATAACCATCTACCATTATTACGATATGTTGTACATATAGTTGGTAACAAAAGAGAGTATATATGAATTTGAGACTGCCACTCTTTATATGTCGGTCAAGACCCACTGTACAACGTCTCCAAACCATGCTTTTTGTGCATCGAGGCATAACTCAATGAACTCCAAACAAACCTAAACACATGACCCAACTATCCAGGGCCACTGAAAAATGCAGGAAAATATTATCTACCAACTCCTCAACTATGTTACCCGTGCAACACCAGTTCACAATGATTTGTTTCCTCAGGTTATCCAACATCGGAATCCTCTTCAGGAACTACCGTCCAAGCAAAGAATCCCAGCTTAAGAAGAGCATTGTGCACAAAACAGCCTTTCACGGGAAAGCAAGCCCTGTAGCAACTGAAAGCCTCCTATAGAAAGAGTGCACATCGAACCTCTCCTGAGATGAGGTCGTCCATACCTAGATGTCAGGCCCCCGGCCCCTTCCCCATCCACCTTCTAGTGGTACGACAATGCCGTAAACTCGATGAGTGTTGAGAGAGATGAGCGAAGAGTGAGAGTTGAAGCTTGAGAGAGATGAGGGGAAGTGAGAGAGTTTTGAGTGAGACGAGTAATGTCGTTTAAGAAAAGAGTTACTGTTTATCCCATTTCTACAACATTGCTTTTAAATTTTAGAAAATGCTGCCATAGTTACCAAACATGTTTCATGTGGGCGTTTCTAATTTTTTGCATTTTCGCAGTAGGAAACAGAAGCTATTACCAAACAGGGCCCAACTAAGCCAATGAAATCCTTCTATCCATGTTGGATGGGGGAAAAAAAATCCAATCAGTCATTAATCATCTATCTTGCATATTTTGGATACCAACTCTATGGGTTTTGTGTAGGTGTTTCCAAACTTGGCATCCGCATGTAGTTAGACCTTACCTTAGAGGGCGTTGGTGTAATTAACCCTATATACGTGTGTGTGTGTGTGTGTGTGTAACGCTTTTCGGTGGGTGTTTGCAGGTGACTCGAGATATCATGAAAGTAATTTGCCAAGTTTAGTTGAATGGAACTAAATGTACACTTCTTAATAGGATATCAGATTGCTGCCTATATACTATGTTCTTTGTGGAACTCCTTAAAACTAATCATCAAGCTTAATAGTTTACATTGTTGATGATCTTGTATTTATTTTTACAGTATAATTGCGGATGGGAGTTTTGTATGCATGTAATTGAACTTTTTATTACATGCATACATAAAAATTTGATTGCTTGCTTCTTGTATTTATTTTTACAGTAAAATTGCGGATGGGACTCCATGTTTTAAGCAGGGGAGGGAAAATCTGTCACTTGCAATAGATACTTAGGCCGAATCTTGCTGCTCATTTCAGCCTGAAAACCTGAGGTGCTTGAATTTCCAGTAACAGACCCTTCTTCATCCAAACATTAATTCTGAAAATTCAATTAGCAGAAGGGTACTTATGTCCAACTGATACTGTAATTTCAGTTCACACGAAGAACAATTTGGTTTGTCTCACAATAGAAAGGTTATTTTTGTCCAAAAATATTTTTATTCCACACTGATTTGGCGACTCACTCAAGATGGGGGGTTATGTGCTAGGTTTTCAAGGGTGGTTGACCAATATATCAAGCCACATTCTGCCTTAATGCAAGAGATAAAACCTGAGGGGTAGTTTCTGTAATTTACCCTTTTATTAATAGTGACAAGTCACTGAAATAGCCATGGCTGTTTCTGAGCAGAGTGGTGACCGCTAGTCAGTACCATGTTCTATTAATAATTTCCAACTGGGCTGGTATATATGTTTTAAATAGTTAAATTTCACTTATCAAAAAAAAAAATAGTCAAATTTCATTCAGTAATTGTTATGAAAGAACGTATATCTATTATTTTGGTAGGTAAGTTACTCAGATACACACTCACTAATGCCCTTATGGGGATTTGAATCATCAAACCTTCCATTTGGAAGGAGGAGAATATACCAGTTGAGCTTATGTCATAAAAGAATGAGATATTGGAGGGACAGACATCAGGAATGGACGGGGCTGAGTGCGTAGAAGTGTTATGAGATTCGCATGCCATAAAGTTGGTTGATTTATCCTCCCCCCTCTTAATTTTACAATTTGACCTCAAACTTAAAATAAAATACTCTAGTTTATTGTACAAAATTTAGGCCATTAATGGAAACTAAGAAGTTGTCTCTCAAAGTTTGAAGTGTGTCATTGATGTTTCTTCATTCATTTATTTAATTCATATATTTAGGTGTTTCTTCTTTGCCTATATAATGACATTTTTTTACAGACTTGTGGGGTTTAATACTGCCAATGAAGCTCATCAATCAGATTATCTTGCTATTTTGTTCTTTGAATTACCTTATTTATTTATTTATAACTTACTATTATTACTGATTTACTAAGAAACTGACTTGGTTAAACATTAATGTTGTAGTACATTTTTTTAAATAGAATATGATGAAAACTTGGTACAAATCCTCTTTATGTTTGTTCTTATGGTGCCAAATTGTGTGGCTTGCCTTGCAATGTCCAGGTTATTCTAGTGTATTTCTTATGTTTCATGTGGTACATCTCATCCATGTGTGTTGGGACAGGTAACTAGAAGTGTTGATACTGAGCACGGTCAGTTAAGTCCACAGGAGCAGAAAACTGTCGAAGCAATTGTAGAAGCAAGGTGTGTTCGGACTTGGATTTGTTTTCTCCAATTATTGTCCGTTTGGTGAACCATATATATGTGTTTTTTAATAATAATAATTTCTTTTCTTGTTACAGCAAGTTCCCACTATCTATTATCTTAGTTGGGGTAGGAGATGGGCCCTGGGACATGATGAGGGAATTTGATGATAACATCCCTGCCCGTGCCTTCGATAATTTCCAGGTAAGTAATAGTTGCATTTGGAGCTTATGGCATTTTATTTGCCAGCCGCATTTGTTACATACTATTGTTGTGAACTTCTTGATTGAGAAGTTGAATTTCTCTTCCCCTTCAGTTTGTGAATTTTACAGAAATTATGTTAAAGAATGTGGCCCCGTCACGGAAAGAGACAGAGTTTGCTCTTGCAGCATTGATGGAAATTCCTTCTCAATACAAAGCAACAATAGAGCTAAATATTTTGGGGTAATTATTGGGTTTACTCTAATTATTATGCTTTAATTACCTCTAGGGGAAAAGAGTATCAATTGTCATTCATTATCTTCTATTTGCCTCAGCAGTGGTCGGAAAGGGAATGCTCCTGAGAGGATTCCTCTACCCCCTCCTGTGTATGGTGCTGCTTCTTTTTGCAGTTCAAAATCTTTTCAATCAACTAGTTTTCAGCAGAGCTCATCTCCTTATCATGGCGACAGCAGTCCTGTAGTCACTGCTCCATCTGCTCCATCTGCTCCAACTTCTACTTATGATAACCAGGTACCTACCTTATCTATTTAGATATGATGGCATGTGGTTTGACCAAGGATATAGCCTTAAATAGAGCAGAATGGAAACATAGGATTCATGTAGTTGGGAAAAGGCTTGGTTGTCGCTGTTGTCCTAGCTATTTAGGATATTTAAACAGGACTTGCTTGAATGCGTTGAAGTCACTTTAATATTCATCTGTGTATTTTGGGGAGAGGCAAGAAGGGGGTGTTATTAATTATAATTAGGCTGTCATCAGGCTGTTCTGAGCTGGTCGCATGACTGCCCAAGCTTTGCCAAATCTTCCCAAACCGGAGTTTAGTCTGTTAAAGCCCCTCTTCCTAAACTGAGGAAACAACTCTTTGTTAACTTCAAGAGGTGAATGAAACTCATTCACAAGTTCAAGTAATTTACTACCGTTGCGGGCCAGATAGGTGTGGCTGGACGGGTTTGCTGCGAGAGACAAGAGGCGCTAATGGTTAGCCTGCAACTTTTAAGGCTGAGAAATGAATTAATAATCATACAATAATCTACCAAACCTCCGTTATTTTAGAATTGGCTGAGCTATGAATAGCCAGAGTTCTGCCTGAATTAACTCAATTTTCTTCAAAGCGCCTGTGGGCCTAACAGTTAGGATTTGGGTTTGCTGGGCCCTATAGGCAGTCATAAACACTATGCTTGTGTGTATTTATGTGCACGTGTTAGATAGTTAACAATGTCATCATATGATCTCGAGCAATGACAAAGAGTGCTAATATCTTCCATGGACTTGCGACAGGTTTGTCCCATTTGCCTCAGTAATCCGAAAGATATGGCCTTTGGCTGTGGGCATCAGGTATATCTGTCAAATTCATTTCCTCTACTATTAAAAGTGGAGTGTCTGATATTAACCTTTAGGGATTCCTTTTTATTTTCTTCTTTTTGCAGACATGTTGTGATTGTGGACAAGACCTTCAGTCGTGCCCAATTTGTCGGAGTCCAATCCAAACCAGAATAAAGCTCTACTAAGCAGTTCTTTTTGGTGCTTTAATACCTCAATTCCTCATAGCCGGTGCAAAAAAAAAAAAAAAAAAACCCTCTTAGCCAGTGGTCGAAACTCCTCTTTGTACATTGTTTTATTCAGATTATTTCTTCTCTTTGGAACTGCTGGTCTAAGCATTTGGCAACCCCAAAAGTTAGCTTGGAATTGGACCTGGGAGCAAGGATTTCTTTAGAGGTTGTTAGGATTGGGTTTTCTGTTCAATTTGCTGCTGCTTTTTTTGGTTGTACGTCATGCTGTTTATTAATCTATTTACCTACACAATAAATTACAAAATATTGATTGAAAATGACGTTGGAAACAATGAAGCAAATGTTGCACCTTGTTGGTATGCTGTTTGTTTGAGTATTGCTGCATTCTGACTCATTCTTAGGCCTAGTTTGTTACCCAGGAATGAAATGAATTTGAGAATGTGAATGAGATGGTCATTCTCATTTTCTTGTTTAGTTGCAAATATAAAATGATGTTAGAATGAACTGATAATCACAATTCAAAGTGATGGTGGATGGCAGTGGTGTTGACTCTGGTAGAAGGCGGTGGTGGGGGAGGGCGGCGGTGGCAGAGATTGTGGTGGCGGTCAAGAATTTCATCCCTTGGAATAATTTTCATTCCATCCGTTACCGAACTAGGCATAGTTACATAATTTTTTCTTTGGCACTTCTAGAGCCAATTTTGGCAAGTGCCCATATATTGATAAGACCCATTTGTTGGTGGGTGGGTGGGTTGCCCATGGAGGATGTATAATTGTTTGGTAAACAGATGCATGAATTTATAAGTATATGATGTTTTATTTATTTCCCTATATTTCCTAAAATAAGATAGAACTGATGCACGTCTTTGATTCTCTTATAATTGTTATATTCATTCTCTTGAACCACTTATTTATGAACGTCTTAAGAACATGGAAGCAAACTATTTGTCTAAACGTGTCTGGATGCCAACTATTGAAGTCTTCTCATCCTTGCTAGAAGTTCAAGGTTATGTCGCCAAGCTGTATGCCCAGGGTCACTTCCCATATGCACAGCTCAGCGTTTCGGATTGGACCATTTTTTTAATATTTTGGGACTAAATCGTTTTTGTGATTTCATAAAAATTGTAACCAAATCGTAATGTGAAACCAATAAAATCACTGAAAATAAAAAAATAATAATAATAATAAAGGAAGAAGAAGAAGAAAAAGGGATCTGTGCTATAATTGAGGATCTGATATAATATATGTGTGTGAGTGTGTATATATATATAGAGGGAGAGAGAATATATTTTGAGTGAGAGAGTTTTGAGAGATAGAGAGACAGAGGACGAAAAGAGAGGTGAAAAGCTTTTATTCATATCTTGTATATATAAAATGGTACAGGTACAATGCCTTATATAGGCTTCAAAAATTGTCTTCCCCTGTACGCCATTTTGGTGGCTTCCCTTATAAGATTCATTGATGATGTCATGGATGACATAAAATTGGGGACCCCACACACATAGATATATATAACAAAATGAAAGGAATTGAAAAAGAAGACAATGGGAAATTTCTATAAAAACAAAAAGAAAAATAGACTATGGCTGAGATAGCCTAAGCCATGACGTGGTCTCAACACTCCCTAGGGATGTGTATGTGTTGTCACTATTGTGGCGGATCCTCTTTCTATAAAATTCGGAACCTCTTTTACTAATTTCCTAAATTAAATTAAATTTCACTTACATCCCCTTAAGTTCATCAATATCTCACATTGACTCTTCCATGTTTTATTATTCTACTTACCTCCTTTAAGAGTTTAGTTTATGTAACCGATTCCTTCTTTCTTGACCATTTTGCCCTTTTAATGTCTGAAATGATAATAAATATTTAATGGGCAAAACGGTAAAAAAAGTCATTGAGAGGGGAAATAACCGGGATTATGAAATATAGAAAGGTTTATGTGAGACATTGACAAATCTAGTAAGTGGAATTTACTTTTATAATATATAATGGAAAAAATCTAAACTTAACAACACCCAAGCAGACTCTCTCACATGGTTCTTGGCCCACGTTGGGCTAATTAAGGGTGCAAAGGGTCCGGTTTGGTATCGTTCGATTCGTTCCGGACTAAATCAAAATTGAATTGATTTTAATATTTTTTAAAATATTGAAATCGAAATTAGAATTATTGAGGCTTGGAATTAAACCATGAAAGACTAGTTCGGTTCAGTTCCTAACCTCTGCTTTTTTCTTTTTTCTTCTCTTTTCTTTTTTGACCTTCAAAAATAAAAAATAAAAAATAAATCAATAACTCATTATCAAATGTCAACACATTGATTTGCTTATCAAAGCAAAAAAAAAAAAAAAAGTTTATATAACAAATGGACAATGATGTGGTTTTGAAAATACTTGCAAGCGCACAAATATATTGGAGTATAGATTTGCAAAATAAGGTCGTATCCACAGGAATTGCGTTGAAAATTTAAGAAAAACTAATTTGAATCCGAATTAATTCAACTCTAACCTAGTTACTCGAAATTGATCTTGTTGAATTTATACTAAGCATGCAACTAAATGATAGTAATTAAAGCGAAGATAAATGAGAGAAATATCTAGGGATCAGATTCCACCACCATTAAACATGCAAATGTCTAATTAACTATTTTTCAATTCCCAATCAAGAGTAGCAATTTAGAAATTAATCTATAATATTTTCTCATGATCTATCATTGTGCATACATAAAAATTATTTAATTGTTGATTTTCCTTCGCTTCAGAATTGTAAAATCTAAGTATCTTATGTATCCAAATAAAGAAAAACATAAGATTGAAGTTTTACTTGTAGAATTTATAGAATCAAGTTTAGATTAATTAATTTTCATTCCTAACTATCAAAATTACATGATAATAATGGTAAAAAGAAATCAATTAAATAATCATAAACATTCAAAGAATGAAATAGGAATTGATAAATAGAATAACAAAAATTTATTTCATAATGGGCTTTCTTCCTCAACCGTAGTTGAGAAGTTACTTGCACATAGTGAAGGAAAATTCAAAGGAAATAAATACAATAGAACCCGATTTTCCCCGGCTTGAGAGCTTCTTCTTGTCTTATTTCCTCCCTCTTTTATCCTCTTCCTTAAAATCCCTTATTGTCTTATTTCCTCCCTCTTTTCACCTCTTCCATAAAATCCCAACATTGCTATTTATGGAGTTGGATAAGATGATGGATAAATGAATTTGTTGGAGACTTGAAATTTGAATTCCTTTGAATTTAAAATTTTGAATTTGTAACTCCTTTTTTATCTCCAAATCTTTTTCAATTTTATATTCAACTCCTTTTCTATCTTCTTATCTCTCATTTGAACTTTTCTATCTCTTCATCTTCCTTTGAATTATTTCCATTTCTCCCATTGAACTTTGAGACAAATTTGAATATAACCAGATTTTCTGCAATTAAAAATAAAAAACTAGAATTACACGAACACACATTTATTAAATAAATTAATTAAAGAGTAGTGAAATTCACACCGAAGACTTGCAGCGAATTGCCTTACCAAATGATTTTTGATTGGTTATTTATGCTATGTAACGACTCGAACCCGGGGGTTCGAATCGCTAACCGGGTCGTTACCCGAACCCGATGCCATCTAAGGGCAAAAGTGTTAATTACAATCTCAAAGTACCTTCAGTGCATTACTTGTAATCTATGAAGACGTGCTAGGGCCATTGGATAGTTAGGAAGTGGATGAAGAAAGAACAAAAAACAAAATGGAAGCTACCAGTACTCGGTCGACGCATAGATACAAATGTCGACCGAGATAGGACTTTCGGTCGATGTGAAGTTCTCACACGTCAACCGATAGGGACTTCAATAGTAACTTTTGCTACTGCCTAAAATTTTTACATCGGCAAATGCTAGGTGTCGACCGAAATTGCCCAGGTTTTGGCTCTAAGTCTTGTTTGTGTGTCTTAATCACTAAGCACCCTGTTTGGCTCAAATGTAAGCTTGGATAAGATATAAAACCTGCCCCAAAACATTCATTTAAGTAGAATTAATAATGAAACGGTATCCATACATCATCCCATACATCATAGTGAACTAGATATATCATTCTTACATTAAAATGGTTCAAATTACATCAATAGATGGCTCAAAAGTCCTAAGCTGAATCGAAGATCAAAATGAGACCTCAAAAGGTGGAAATTAGGTCTCAAATTTATCTCTACTCAAAATACATATAATTAGGGATCGTTTGCAAACTTAGCAAAAATAATACACCATTGGTTACAAGTTCCACATACGTAAAAAAGGTACACACATACATGGTCTAATCTCTAAGTCCAACAAAAGAAGTCTTTAAGCATCAAAGATGAGGTTGAGGGTTATCCATCACCTCCTTTTCGTTTCTTAAAAAATATTAATAAATGAATGCGCACAACGACTTAAAGGAGATTGCCTAAGTAACATCTTCTCAAGCAAGGTAAGTAATATATATTTAACACAACAAGAATTGGAAATAGGATAACGGGATTATGCTATGGATTTCACAAAACATCATTTAACTTATCAAGTGATCATCATACCTATCTATTGAAATGTAATGCATTCTATGCATTAAGCAACCGCATACCACACACACACTTTCGCATATCCACACACCCACACCAAAAACATACTAATTAGCCAGACTTTGGGTACGTCCCTTTGTCCCTAGGGGAATTTGCTATCGTCTCTGGCAGAGAGTACCTACCAACTACCGTTTGGGGTCCGAGTCGTTAAATTACTCACAGGTACCCCCCGTGTCCTATTAACCAATTAGCACAATCATGAAAGGGATACCTCCCCAATGCTGGGTTTGAGAAAATGTGATACCCCCCAATTTCAAAACGTGTGTTGATCATGTCATTACCCAAAAACCAGGGGACATCAAACAATTAATAATAAATGGACACATAATAAAAATGGAATAAATAATATCGCTAAAAAGAAAAAATAAATAATAATTAAATAATCCTCTGATACCACTCTAAGAATAAATCCAATAAATCACAAATGTAATAATCCTCAAGAACACAACTCAGGAATCTGCATCATGACCTTTAATATAAATATCCCAAAATTGAAATAATAAAGACATGAAGTATAATCCTATGTCGACGACACCGGAAGAGTGATGAAAAGTAGTATATACTTTACACGAGCAACCTCTAAGCCTGCTACTGACGAAGACCTAAAAAATATAATAAAGGTGGGTTAACAAGTCCATTCTATAACAACCCAAAACAGAGACCCGATGAACGATACTTCCCTAGCTAACTCATGCAATATCTACATAGTCGATATAGATATATACACACACACACACACACACAAATACATATACATATTAAAGACTCGCACTAGACTAAGGGCAGACTTGTAATGACCCGGATTTTCACGGGAATTTTTTTTTTTTCCCGTTGTCTTTTCCCTTTTGGGTCAGGTTTCTCGTTGATTAGTGTCATCCCGAGTGCTCAGAAATAGTTTCTGAGGCTCTTTTTGGTGGATTGACAACTTCGGTTAAGGACCGAGTCGTTTCCACATTTTTCATTTTTCAACACTATTCACTATTTCGTCTTTTTCCCTATTTTGTCTTTTCCTTATTTGGCACTTTGTTGCATAACCATACTTCTTGTGTTCGAATTTGATTTCTGACTTCACGTATCTTCATTCTCAGTGGTTTCCATGAGATACGCATCTTTACTTTGGTGAGAAAGCACTCTGGTTGCTCCTGGTGCCCATAGGGGTGTGGATGCACGGTTTCTCAGAATTGTTTTCTTTTCTTGAGGATTCTTGAAG
>JAOTQH010257443.1:0-11484 GCA_025631255.1 Cornus kousa | reverse complement strand
GGTCGTGACTTGAATCTTGTTGTGTATTAATTTTACATGATTTAAATGAGCTTTAAATTTGGAGACTTAAGTAATTTAAATTAATCTTAATTCCTCTGAATTCTACCATGCTTGTAATTCATTTTTGACTTGATATATGGCATGGCCATGACTTAGTTCTTGTTATACATTCATTTGGGATTATTTGAATAACTTTTGAAATCTAGAGGAAATTAACTAATTAGTTTAACTAATTTCCATCTCATTGTTCTAATGATTTAGTCATTAAATTCATGAAGCTTTTGTGTTTGTAATATATATCATGACTTATTGCTCAACTTGTTGATTTTGGAAACTTGGGATATTATTAAGAAATTGGCTAGGCTAGGACTTTGTTCTAGCACAGGAGATAGAGAGCTCCCTACACTATAGTGCATAATAGGGGAAGGTACCTGTGGGTTAATAGCCCTAAAGTTATCTCAAGAGTACAGTTTTAATCCGGGTAATATCCAAGTATCTGCTTTAATTTGATTTCGCACTTAAAATTTCCAAATTGATAACATTGTGAAATTACATCTCATTGTGCTATGTTAAAAGTTTCAACATCATTTTAATAGCATGGACCAAATTCTATTGAATTGCAAACCTTGTAATAAATTAAGCATATGTATGCTCATTCCCTACGAATAAACTTGTTTATTCACCTTAAAGTTACCAGGTGTTTTTCATGTAAAGAAGTAACATTGTGGGATGCACAACAATCTTAGACTTGCTAGACTACTTGGAGTATTTTTGCTATGTTAGAATATGCAGATATGTAATTATTGTTCAAACCATGTAATGTGCACTTAAGTGTATCTTTTGATACTCTTTGAACATGTGTGTAATGAGGCTAAGGGCCAAACATGTTTACTTTAGTACTTGTATTCTTTTGGTGCAATAATTTGCTTTAAAAGCATATTTTAACTAACTTGGAGGTTTAGCATATGAAAATCTTGTAAATGAAGTGTATGAGGCCATGAGCCATTGTTTTATGTTAATTTATTCATATTAAGGTTGTTGGCATGCTCACTCACTTGCTCCTTGAAAGCTAGATTTAAACTTTCATTTTTGAACCAAATCATCATAGGATTCAAAGCATGGGTTGAACCTTAACAGCTTTGGCATATAGCAGGCATTTTAGCAGTTTTTCGAGGTGTTTCAGTCGACTGATGGCCTATTTTGGTCAACGGATACATCAATTCGGTCTACCAAACCAAGCAAACTTCAAAAACAAATTTTCATAAATGTTTCCAATTTTGGTCGTCCAAAAATTTAATTCAGTCGATCGAAACTCCCCTTATGCACTTGTCTTCTAGATTTTGTTTAAGCACCAAAGTTCCGACTTCAAACGTCTATAACTCATTCATTTTTAACCCAAATGGGGCAATTCTTGAGTCTAAATTCATGAGATTGAAGTCCGATTTCTAATGATATCCACCATGCATCAAAACTAAAATAATAGTGGGAGTTATTGCAGTTTTAGTGAGATAGGGTCATGGAAACTTTTAAACAGAGAATGCCACTTCATTCTAAATTCTTATCTTTTCCGTTTGGACTCTGAATAAGGTGATTCGTGAGTTTATTTTCATTAATTTTTTATAATATTTCCAATGGAGGGCTTGGTAGTACCCACTTCCATTTTAGAAATGACCGTTTTGCCCCTAGGCTCATTTTTGCCCCCTTTTGAAATGTCGTTTCCGCATTTGTTCTCTTTGGGTTCTGTGACTTCATTGAGGGTCACATTGGTGTCTTATAGACATGTTGTATCCCTTGAGGCCTTGGTTTATCTTTTGCTTTCATATTTCAGATCCATTACAGGATTAACTTACGGGTTTTCACTGGCACACCGGGTTAAAAAACTTGGGTCATTACAAGTGGTATCAGAGCTCCTAGGTTCAAAAACCTTAGGATGATGGGTTTTGGGTGCATATCATGCTTTTGTTGATGTACTTTGATTATTAGCATACCCTTGATAACATATTTCGGTATTATAACAAGTTTACGTGTTTGGGTTGATAACATGTCTATGTGCTTACATGCTTAAGTACTTGAAAGTTTTCAGTATCTGTTCAGCATGTTATATATGCTTATTTGCTTAGGCATGACCATATGTTGCATACATTGACATGCTTCTTGTTTCGTGCATACATAGTGTGAGTGTCATCTGGTCATAATAACTTATGTTATTATTAACCTCTTTCCTTTCGTGCATTTAGCATCATGGTTTTGACTCTGGAGAGTTTTCTCATCACGACAGAGTGAATGAGCAGGTTGAAGACATCGGGCTCACACAGGGTCCAGGGAGGCCCAGGGCTCGACCTCATAGTGTGGATCCTAATCCACCACGAGCGCCGACTTATGGGGAACAGATTGCATAGGGAGTGGCTCAGGGGATGTCAGAGTCCATTTAGCAGATGTTTCGTCAGCAATTACTGGGATACAGATTCCGGTACCAGCACTAGTTGCTAATGAGGCATTAGACTACTTCATGAAGTTACAGCGGGTTAAGATCGACCAGTTTATAGGGAGTATAGATTCGCTTGCTTCAGAGGCATGGTTTGATCTCATGGTAGGCAAGCTTGATAGCATGGGAGTACCTACAGACCAATTAAGGATCTCCTAGATAACCTCTATGTTTATAGGAGATGCCGATTCTGGTGGAAGTCTATGACCAATATCCACGATGTGGAGGTGATGACTTGGGAGGAGTTCAGGACATTGTTCTTCTACCACTTCTTTTCGAGGGCCATGAGGCAAGATATGAGAGTACAGTTCATAGGTCTCTATTAGGGCATGATGAGTGTCATTGAGTATGAGACTCGCTTCACTTCTCTTTCCCGCTATGCACCGGAGATAGTATCTACTGACGAGCTCAGGTCAAGGAAATTTCAAGATGGGTTACATCTTGACATTAGGCCACAGATTTCAGTGTTGGATTTGATGGCCTATGGAGAGGTGGTCTAGAGGGCTATGATGGTTGGGGCAGAGGATCGACCTCAGCACATAATCAAGGGTTCGCATAAGCAGCCACGTAGGGAGGCTCCATCAGTATCCGTTGGGGGTCCGTGGAAAAAGGCTAAGGTCGAAGATAGTTCACGTACCCAGGGATAATCACAGCAGGCTTAGTCTACATCTATAGTTCGGGGAGTAATTTGTTACCACTGTCAGCAGCCAGGGCTTATCAAGCCGCGCTGCCCGCAGCTTTATCTGCAGTCCAGTCAGTCATAGGCTAGTAAGCCTATAGCTTTGACAAGGGGGTTTCAGGGGACTTACAACTACTATAAGCAGCCAGGTCACATGAGGAAGGATTGCCCGCATCCACGGAGTAGAGTACAGTGTGGCACTAGATCATAGGCCACACCAGCACAGTCAATAGTTGCACCACAGCCAAGTTTCAGGGTTCCTTAAGCACCACAGCCAGTTACACCAGCCAATTCATATCTGGGTAGAGGTTTTATACCTATTGCTTCTAGACATCAGTTAGCTCAATAGGGTAGTTCTCAACAGTCAGGGGCTCAGGGACGAGCTTACGCATTGCCATAGGCCGATACCTCCGCGGGCACTTCTGCAGTTCGAGGTATCTTTTTAGTTTTTAGATCTTGGGCTAAAGTTTTTGTTGACACAAGTGCATCACATTCATTCATTTTAGCATCATTTGCACATTCTTTGGGTCTGGAGGTCACGTAGTGGGATGGTTTCTTTTGTGTTAACACACCAGTTGGGGGTCCTGTATCTTTAGACCGTGTTCATCGGGGTTGTGTTATCGAGATAGCTGGGCAGACTTTAGAGTTTAACTTTATTATTTTTGATATGATAGGCTTCGGTATCATTCTCGAGATGGACTGGTTGTCTTTCTTTCGTGCCACGATCAATTACTTCTGCTGGCGAGTGTCTATTTGTACTCCCACGGGAGATTGTTTTATCTTTGTGGGAGATCAAAGTGATTCTCACCCAGTGATGGTTTTTAGTATTAGTGACTAGAGTCACCACAGGTCCTACTTGGCTAGCCTATTAGCCGACGAGGATAGCAGTTCAGATCGTGTTTTTTATGCACTTGTAGGCGAGTTTTTGGATGTCTTTCCAAAGGAGCTGACAAAGCTTCCTCCTCTTTGGGAAGTTGTCTTTGCCATTGATGTCATCCCTGGTACTGCACCTTTCTCTATGGCATCGTACCGTATGGCACCTGCAGAGTTTGATGAGCAGAAAGCTCAATTGGATAATTTGAAAGCTAAGGGCTTTATTTTTCCTAGTACTTCACCCTGGGGAACACCGATTCTTTTTACGAAGAAGAAGGATGGGTCTTTAAGACTTTGCGTCAATTATTATAAGCTGAACCATGTCACGATCAAGAACTAGTATCCTTTGCCTAGGATTGATGACTTGTTTGATCAATTGAAGGGAGCCACTTATTTTTCAAAGATTGATTTGAGATTGGGTTACTATCAATTAAGGGTTAAGGATGAGGATGTATCCAAGACAGCTTTTTGTACATGGTATGGCTATTATGATTTTCTGGTGTTGCCATTTGGTTTAACCAATACTCTAGCAGCTTTCATGGATTTAATGAACTGTGTATTCAGTGACTATCTTGATAGATTTGTGGTGGTGTTCATTGATGACATTCTAGTATACTCAGCTTCGGTGGAGGAGCATGAGTATCATCTAGGGATAGTGTTAGAGATTTTTAGGGATAATCGGTTGTATGCTAAGTTTGAGAAATGCGAATTTTGGCTATTAGAAGTGAAGTTCCTTGGACATGTTATGTCAGGGGGTGGTGTTGCAGTGGATCTGTAAAAGATTGAATCAATGATGGATTGAGAATGTTCGAAGTTAGTGTTTGAGATACGGAGTTTTCTTGGCCTAGCTGGCTACTACCGGAGATTTGTTATGGATTTCTCTCAGCTAGCGGCACCTATGACTTGACTTACCTGCAAGGGGGTCAAGTTCGCATGGAACGAGGATTTTGAGTACGCTTTTTAGGAGTTGAAGGTTAGGTTAACATCGGCTCTAGTTTTGATTATTCCAGAACGTGGTTTTGGTTATGTGTACTTTTGTGATGCTTCGCGGGAAGGTTTGGGTTACGTCTTGATGTAGACAAAGCAGGTAGTTGCTTATGGGTCTCAACAATTGAAGACTCTCAAGTTGAATTATCCGACACATGACTTAGAGTTAGTAGCAGTTATCTTTGCCTTGAAGGAGTGGAGACATTATTTGTGCGGGGAGAAGTTTGAAGTTTTCTTTGATCACAAGAGTCTCAAGTATCTTTTCTCTCAGAAGGATTTGACCTTGAGACAACACAAATAGGTTGAGTTCATGGAGGATTATGACTTAATGTTATAGTATTATACGGGTAAGGCCAATACAGTGGCCGATGCTTTGAGCAGGAAGTCACAGGGGACTCTTGCTAGCATTTCTATTCATAGATGGAAGATGCTAGAAGAGCTTGTAGACCTTAGTTTATAGTGTTATGAGGATGTTTGATCGGCTATTTTGTTTAGCCTTATGGCTCAACCGGCACTTGTTAGCAAAGTTATTAAGGCACAGTAGATGGATGGGGAGATGAAGTCTATCCACGCTCGGATTTCAGGTGGCGAGAATGTAGAGGGTTGGACCTTACATTCAGACGGTGGTCTTAGGTACCGAGGGATGATGTTTATTCCCTTGACTTATCACGATGATGTCCTTTGAGAATTCCACCACTCTTAACTCGCAGTTCATCCTGGTGGTACGAAGATGTATCACAATCTGCGGTAACAGTTTTGATGGCAGGGTATGAAATGAGATGTTTTACAGTTTGTGGCTCGATACCTTACTTGTCAGCAAGTGAAGGCAAAGCATTAGAGATCGGCTGGATTGTTGCTACCATTACCAGTAGCTGAGTGGAAATGGGAGCACATCACTATGAATTTTATGACAGGACTTTTGAGGTCCTAAGCAGGGAATGATGTTATTTGGGTCATAGTTGATAGGTTGACTAAGATGACACACTTTTTGTAAATGGCAGTGATAGATAATGCAGAGAAATTGAGTGGGTTGTATGTGAGGCAGATTGTCAGGCTTCATGGGTTTCGGGTATCTATTATTTCGGATATGGATCCCAAGTTCACATCTCACTTTTAGCAGGGTTTTCAGGAGGCTCTTGATATGGGGCTTCATTTTAACACGGCATTCCATCCTCAGACTAATGGTCAGTTGGAGCAATAGTTGATAGGACTACTTACCTTTGGTTGAGTTTACGTATAGCAATAGTTACCAGGCCAGTATTGGCATGGCACCTTTTGAGGCTTTCTATGGTAGACCTTGCAGATCTTTAGTTTATTGGACCGAGGTCAGTGATGCTGTTACCTTGGGTCCTAACATTGTCATTGAGACTACAGAGAAAATCAAGTTGATTCAGTAGCGGTTGGCTACTGCATAGAGTAGACAGAAGAGTTACGCTGATAGGAGGAGACGATCTCTGTCTTTTGAGGTAGGGGACCATGTCTTTCTTAACATTTCTCTATGCAAGGGACTTTTGAGATTTAGAAAGACTGGCAAGTTGTCTCCTAGGTTCATTGGACCATTTGAGATTTTGAAGCACATTCGTGAAGTTACTTATCGTTTGGCATTACCGCCAGACCTGGATTGGGTTCACGACGTCTTTCATGTTTTTATGCTGAGGAAGTACGAACCGGATCCATCACATGTTTTATGATAGACAGATGTTGTTGTCAATGAGGACGTGACCTACGACGAAGGAGTCCAGATTCTTGATTCACGGGAGCAGGTCTTGCGGACTAAGACCATTCCACTGGTTAAGGTCTTGTGGAGACACTATGGCGTTGAGGAGGCTACCTGAGAGCTTGAACAGGAGGTTCACTTTCGGTATCCCCATTTGTTCTCTCTTTCAGGGACAAAATCCCTTTAAGGAGGGTAGGTTGTAATGACCCGGAAATTTTTCTCCTTTTCTTTTTCGGTAAATTCATTTTTCGTCTTTTTCCCTATTTCGTCCTTTAGTCATTTTTCATTTGTCTTTACAAAACCTCACTTTTTGTGCTCAGATTTGATTTTGGCTTTGCATACATTCATGATATTTGATTTCTAAGACATCCACATTTACACTTTGGTAGAAAAGTATGTTAAATGTTTACTTTTCTTGTAAATGGCATAAATGCATAACTTCTTGTAATTATTCATAACTTTTTAGTTTTTAGCGTAATTATGCAAAGTAATTATTTTTCGTCTTGGGGAACATTTTGCAATTTAATTTGGAAGATATTTTCAAAAAGAACTTTTTTGCAATTTCTGAAAAATGTGACAAGTGTCACATTCCTGAGGTGCCATTTGTGGATTTTGTAGTGAAGTCATTTGTAGGCTTAATCTCTTGACATATGGAGGGTAGAAATTCAACCATTTGTTGGCCTAGGATAGGAGCACATGTTGGCATGGATGGTTGACAAGTGTAGGCTCAATATTTAAACTTGGGAGTTTACTTAGATTCATGACAAGTGTTGGACTCACCTTTAGTCTTGCAAGAGTGTGTGTGAGAGGTAGTGCAAGAGCACCTAGTGAGTGGAGATCCCCACCACCTTTAACTTAGGATTTCTACTTCATTTCAATGCATTCATCACTTTCCCTCTCAAGAACCTTAAGAAAACTCTATTGAAGCTAAGCTTGGTTTAAAGCTTTGAGCTCCATTTTGTTATCCTTCCACTCACCTTAGAACCTTGAACTTGGAATACTTTATCTTCCTCTCACTCTCCTCTATAAGAACCTTGTTTAATTTTCTAATTTTGAGCTTGGTTGCATTGGATTATAGAGATTCAATTCTCTATTGAGGTAGGGAGTGTTCTACTTTATTTTCCTAAGTGAATATATTGTTCTTGCAATAATATACAATTTGTATGCATGTCCTATGTTGATTTAAGAAATAAATGACTAGTGGTAGCTTGCATATAATTTACTTTGGACATGATATATGGCAAGGCCATGACTTGAATCTTGTTGTGTATTAAATTGATATGATTTAAATGAGTTCTTAATTCTAGAGACATGAGTAATTTAAATTGATTTTAAATTCTACTTAATTCTACCATGCTAGTATTTCATTTTTGACTTGATATATGGCATGGTCATGACTTAGTTCATGATATATATTCAATTGAGAATATTTGAATAACTCTTGAAATCTAGAGGAAATTGACTAATTGGCTTAATTAATTTCCATTTCATTGTTCTAATGATTTAGTCATTAAATTCATGGAGCTTTTATGTTTGTAATACATATCATGATTTGTTGCTCAACTTGTTAATTTTGGAAACTTGGGATATTATCAAGAACTTGACTAGGCTAGGACTTGGTTCTAGTACGGGAGATTGTCCTCCTACATCTAGTGCGCACTAGGGGAAATGTACCCATGGGTTAATAGCCCTAAAGTGATCTCAAGAGTACGGTTTTAATTTGGGCAATATCCAAGTATCCACCTTGAATTGATTTTGCACTTAAATTTTGAAGTTGATAACTTTGTGAAATTTATCTCATTATGCTATGTTGAGAGTTCTAGTGTCATTTTAATAGCATGAATTGCATTAGATTCAATTGTAAACTTTGTAATGAACTAAGCATATGCATGCTCATCCCCTACGAATAAACTTGTTTATTCACCCCAAAGTTACTGGGTGTTTTTCAGGTAAAGAAGTTATATTGTGGGATGTACAACAATCCTAGACTTGCTAGACTACTTGGAGCATTTTTGCTATGTTAGAATATGCACTTGTTGGTGTATCTTATTCATTTTGCTTACTATGGCAAAATATGTAATTGTTGTCTAAACTATGTAATGTGCACTTAAGTGTACCTTTTGATGATCTCTGGATGTGTTGTAATGAGACCAAGGGTCAAACATGTTTATCTTAGTACTTGTATTTAGTTTGTGCATTAGTTTGTCTTAAAAGCATGTTTTAACTAACTTGAAGGTTTAACATATGGAAATCTTACAAATGATGTGTATGAGGCCATGGACCATTACTTTACATTCATTCATTCATATTAATGTTGTTGGCATACTCACACACTTGAAATTTCTTGAAAATCAGTTCTTAACTCTCATTTTTGAACCAAAGCATCATAGTGTTCAAAGCATAGGTTGGACCTTAGCACCACATGCATTTAGTAGACTTTCCAGTAGTAGATCGAGGCATTTTGGTCGTCCGAACCTCCATTTCGGTCGACCAAAGTAGCTTGGAAACATCAATGAACAGTGAACACCCAATTCCAGTAGCCTTTTTCACTGTTCAAGACCATTTTGGTCGACTGAACCTCTATTTCGGTCTACCGAATAACCAAAACCGAGGCTCATGTTTTCAGCAAATCCTTAGTTCATTTCGGTCTTCCGAACCTCTATTTCGGTCGACCGAAATAGCATGCAAGTGTATACAGCTTCCACTTAAGTTCCAACATTGATGTCCCAACTTTTAAGGGTCATAACTTCTTTGTTTCTAGTCCAAATGGGGTGATTCTTGAGCCTAAACTCAAGGATTTTGTGTCAACTTTCCAATGGTACCAATTCCATCCTCTGACTTATAACACATTGAGAGTTATATATATTTTAGTGAGAAGGTGTTAGTTTTCACTTAAACCGAGAAAGGGTGTCTTAAGGAATTCTTGTCTAAAACCCTTAGAAGTTCATAGGATATTGTAAAATGATTAGTTTAGGTTGTGTGGACAATATTTCCCTTACTTAAGGTCAAATTATCCCTCTTAGTTGCTAATTGGCCATTTTATCCTTAAACAATGGAATTAGCTCGTCATAGGTTCTTATTTGTTGTTTCATTCTCCTTAAGTTCTGTGACTTCATGGAAGTTCACATTGGTACCTTAAGAGTGGTTTATACCTCTAGTGGCATTGGTTTGTCGTTTACTTTCGCATCTGGATCCGTTAACGGGTCAATCATTGGTTCATCTCAGACCCACCGGGTTGAATAAAAAATCCGAGTCACGACATTTAAGAGGCATAGAGAGAGAGAAAAGGTATAGAGGTGTAGAGAGAGAAGAGGAGAAGGCTGACAAAGAGGAGGTCGGATCAGAGAAAGAGGACGTCGGATTGGAAGAGACAATCAAAGCTTGAAGCGTCAGTTTCATTTCGAAACCTTCAGGCAAATTCTTTTCTAACTCTGCTCTTAGAACTCATAAGGATTTCACCTTGAGTATTAGTGTTTAGATTAATTTTATTTGATTAAATCAGAATTAAATTGGAGTATTAAAAATATGTTTTATTATTATTTTTATTTTTGGAATTGTTGAATTTTAATTATATATATAGGTTGTATATATTTAAAATCAACTATATGCTTGATCTGTGACCCAAGAGTGTTATTTAGGGTTTATAAAATTTCTGAGATTTTTCTGTAATTTTCTAGAATTTTTTGGTATTTTTTTTATATTTTTAGGAATTTATTATATTTTATTTTCCTATAATTGTTGAGAAATTATATATAAATATATAATGTTTATATAAATCTGCACGTCTATGAATTGGCGCATTAGACATGGGGGTGAATAATCCAGTGTGGTGCGAGTATAGTATATAGGTGTGCATGTAGATCTGGGTCGCTGGTGCATTGAGATGATGACAGAAAACGATTCAGTGTGATGCGGCGCATGTTATCAAGGTACGCATGGAATCTGGGTCTTTGATGGGTCTTGATTAATGGGTAGTTGATCTGGTGTGGGTGTATACGTATAAGCTCAGGTGAGAGGATCTGGTGTGGGTGTATAAATGTGAGCTCAGGTGAGATAATTAGGTGTGGGTGCATACATAGGAGCTCAAGTGAGCTAATCTGGTGTGGGTGCATTCATGTGAGCTTAATGTTAATCTGGTGTGCGCGAGCTCACAGGAGCTGAAAGAGCTCAGCCAATAGTAGCACACACGAAGGCTTGGATCCAGGCGTGCAAGTGCATGCTAAGCGCGTGGGAAATCCCTGTTGGCTTGTTTCGACACTTGAAATTGAAATGGTCATAACTTAGTCATCTTAAATCAAAATTGGGTCATTCTTGAGCTCAAATTTAAGGATTTTTCATCTTTTTTCTAATGGTACGAATTTTATTCTCAGATTTCTATGATACTAAGAGATATTTACATTTTAGTGAGATAGTGTAAGAAAATTATTTAAACTGATATGGAGTATTTATGGGAAACCATTTATGACGATATTTAGTAGCATTTAATTTACGTAAATATCATTAATTAGTAGTTTGGTTATGGAAGGAGTTATATATATACTTAATTATATATGTGTATATATGATTTAATTAATTTATGTTTAGAATGGAAAGAAATATATGTATATATATAGATATATATTGATTGATAAATATGTATGTATGATTTTAAATAATTAAGGATTATTATGAAAGGTGTTATACATATATATATATATATATATATATATATATATTATATAATATATGTGTATATATATATAT
>JAOTQH010257433.1:0-11484 GCA_025631255.1 Cornus kousa | reverse complement strand
GACAAAAATCCCGGGCTCTCTGGCTTAAGGAAGGTGATCGAAACACAAAATTCTTCCACCGGTTAGCTAACGCTCATTGAAGGAGTAATCATATAGGAAGAATTCGGGTGAATGGTGAGGAGTTATGGAGAGAGGAAGAGGTACGTAACAGTATTGCTTCCTTTTATCAAAAGCTTTATACTGAGCCTTTAGTTTGGAGACCCAAACTTGATGGTCTATATTTTGAGACTATTTCTGAGCTTGATAGAGATAGGATTGAGAATCTTTTCACTGAAGAAGAAGTTCTTAAAGCTTTATCAAGTTGTAATGGGGACAAAGCTCCAGGACCTGATGGCTTTACTATGAGATTTTTTATGGAAAGTTGGGCAGTTGTAAGAAATGAGGTAATGGGTACTTTTCAGAAGTTTCATTCTTCTAGCGTCTTCGAGAAGTCCCTTAACGCTTCATTTATTGTCCTTATCCCAAAAAAAGGAGGCACTTCAGATATAAAGGATTTTTGTCCTATTAGTCTGGTGGGCTGTATTTACAAACTTATTGCTAAGGTGCTCGCTTTAAGGATGAGGGAAGTTATGGATGGGATTATTTCGGATTCGCAGAATGCTTTTGTTGGCGGACGACAAATTCTTGATTCAGTTCTTATTGCTGGCGAATGTGTGGATTCCAGATTGCGGAATGGTATTCCTTAAGTTTTATGCAAACTTGATATTGAGAAAGCATATGATCATGTGAATTGGAATTTCCTACTTTATTCGTTACAAAGAATGGGGTTTAGAAGTAATTGGAGGAAGTGGATTGAGACTTGCTGTAACGACCCACTCCACCACATGGAATGATATTGTCCGCTTTGGGCCTGAGCCCGCACGGTTTTGCTGTTGGGCTTCACCCCAAAAGGCCTCATACCAATTGGAGATAACACCATCACATATAAGCACTTCACCTTTCCTCTACCCAGGCGATGTGGGACTGTGCATGCACCCGTAGCTCGCCAGTGTGGTAGCCTGTCAGTGTCTCTTGCACCCGCCCACGGCACACCCGCCCACAAAGTCATCACATAAATATAAGAGAACATTTTATTGCTTTATCATAGTTCAAAAAAACACTTTATTAAGTAGGTATTTCAAGTGTATATGAGTTTCGGGAGATGTTTTGTAAAAAGAAAAACTCATATTAAAAATTGTAGGAGGCTCTGATGCCAATTTGTAAGAGGCTCTGATACCAATTTGTGGAGGCACTCAATATAAATAATGACCAATTTGTAGGAGACACTCAATATGAAGAAAGAGAACACATATAACTTTTATCTAAAACTCTCAAATTCTGATATATTTTTTTTTTCTCACTTCTTACTTACAAAAGATACCAAGAACATGTGTATTTATAGGCACTAATACATGACTCTAGAAAGACACAAAATATAAGACAATAAATAAAACACTAGCTTTAACACAAGTGTTTCATCTCCCAATGAGATAGTTTCTGTATTACACACATGAATTGGTTCATGTATTCCACACTTAGTTCATGAGTTAGTTCATGAATTTGGTTTAATTTTTCAACAAAAACTCTTCTAAAATATAATATTTAAACATTAATATGTAAGTCAAATGAAAATGTTTGTTTCTCATTCTCTTCTTCTTCTTCGGTGTAAAAGCATAAGCAAAACCGAACGACCACCTTGCAATCAATTTCATACCAATTTTAATCTGTTTTCCTTAATTATAACATTAATTGACCTAATTCTTCTTTTTCTTTTCTTTTCTTTTTTTTGATAACTATTAATTGACTTTACTCAACAACCACCTTGCAAGTTTAAGGCAAATAAGTGTGAGTTGCATAGCAGAATGGTTGCGGAATTATATTATGAAAAATGTCTAGAGAGGAGTGAATGGGTTCAATTTGCACTTTGTTCGATTTTTATTTATTTTAATTTTACATAAATAAAAATAAACTCACAAAGCAATAAAAAGTGCAAAGTAAAGATTGAGATGACATCAGGATTTTAGCCTATAAAGGAAAAAATCACAAAATAATGGATTGTTTCGCAATCTCAAGCGAAATGATCCACTAATACGAAGCAAAGTACAATACACTCTTACTCAGGTTCACACCATTTCTCTTTTACCAAGAACTAGTTGTTGAACATCTTTGGTTTTGTGATTCCTCGTCCAAGCACTCTAGACTCATACTTACTCCTTAGTCCATAATCCATTTAGAGAGGCTGTTGGTAGAACACGAACACTCCTTGAATGCTTTGTTTCCTTCACAGCACGATCAAACCCTCAGTTCAATGATTATAGATCAATAAAGAAAACATTGCTTCGCAACGAAATTCTCTTTGGCAGAGAAACAAGCCCTTAATTGTTGTTGCCTTCTGTTAATCCAAAAAAACAATCCTTGTTTGCAGATGAAACCCCAATCTGTTTTGAATAGCACCTCGCCGTCTGCTTTAACTGACTTTGTGGGATCTTAAAAACGCGCCATGATTGATCCTCCGGTGAAGTTACAATCATTGACCTGAGATAAGCTGCCTTCTTAAGTAAAAAATCTATCAACAAGAATTGATCATCTTCGCTTGTAAAACCGGCCAACTTAACAATTTTTAGTTGTTTGAGCTGTGATGCTTTAGAATTGGTTTCACAATCCACCCACAAGTGAGGCTCATGCCAAAATTGGCTGAAATATGGACATGGGATAGAGATGCAACTTTTGTCAACCTGTATATTTGTCTATAGAGAGAGAGAAACATGCATTAAGATATGTACAAATTGAAAAACCATTGCATTAGTGTGAAATTTGAGGAAAAACACTTACATTGACTATCAACTTCTCCAAGAAAGGTGATATGTTTAAGAAGCACGCCAGAGAATTTCGCTTTGCTCCGTCCATTGAAGAACCAATCCACCACAACTCCTTTAACTTGTTGAATTTAAATTCAAGTTTTTCATAAATCACTCCTGCTGCACACAGCCACTTTGGAAAATGACAGATAGTAAGTTCTCTTTGTTAGAAATGATATATATAGTATAATAATGTTTGAAATAAGTGAAGGAAAGTGATAAAAAGTGATTTTGTTAAACAAAGTACCTCAAGAAGCCAGCCACTTATTGTGAGACTCTCAATGTCCTTGATTGAGTCTAGAAGATTTAGAACATCCTCGCAATAAAACTCGTTGAGGCCCAAACCTTCTCCCAAATCAAGTATCACATCGACCAAATGTGCAGTGTTTTTCAGATGAATTTGAGGAAGGACTCCACTGTACCAAAAGGACTTGAGATTAGAAGCAGAGAGTGTGACACTTTCCATGTCTGGACAGTCAACTATTATGAAGTTCTGGAGACAGTGGTTTGCTTTGATATTTATACTTTGTAGTCCACTGCATTTGTCAAGCTTCAAGCTTTCAAGAAGCTGACAGTTGGAGAAAAAAGTGGAAAAAAAGTTCTTGGCTAGGTGGTTTACTGATCTCAGATGGAGAATCCTGAGAGAAGAAAAGGTGGATGTATCTATAGGTTGATTCAACGAAATTGGACAACTTAGCTCCAATACCATACTGAAATTGCTTGTCATTTGGTTTCTTCCAATGAAGTCAATATGAACCTCTTTCTCTGCTCCCTTGATGGCTGAGAAAATCAGATCATCGTTCTCCCTCTCGGGGATGCTGAGACTGAACTTCCATAGCTCTGGACCATTCCAAGATCTCAAAAACATAGCCATGGCTTGCATTAGCTTTTTGCAAGCTTCGTGATTGGTTCTTTGACTTGAATCAAAGGCCAAGTCTACCTCAAATGGTGTCCAGAGGGTCTTCCATGTAGTTGAGAGAATGCTAGTTCTTACTGCCTCTTTCAAAGTGAGGAATGAAAAGATTCGTTGCAAAATTTCATGTGGTAAGCTGCTGATAAAATCAAGCCTTTCCTCCTCCATTATATCTGATCTCTGCTTCAAAACCAAGTGTTATTCCATAAGAAGTGAATCAAACTACAAAAAAAAATATCACGAATGACAAAACATAGCTTCAAAACCAAAAGGGCATGAAAAAAGTTACAAATAAGAAAAGTTACAGGACCTGTTTGTTTGAGTTTTCTGAAAAACATTTTTTTATTTATAAAAAAATAATTAAACCCTAAAAACTGTAAAACCAAAAAAAATGCACAAAAATCTATTTGGTTTTATGAAAACTAACTTAAAAAAAGAGGTTAGAGGGTTTGATTGGTTTATCTTTTAGAAAACAAGTTTTCAAGATTTCAGAAAATATAGAAGGCTTCAAAGAAAACAATAAAAGATAGTTATCTGAAAATATAGTTGTGTTATCAACTAGATTTGTGTACAATTTTTTTATTTTTAATTCTCAATTGTTTCCAGAATACTGAATGTTTGCATATAACTATATTTTATAATATCTAAAAACAATTTTATATTTTCTAAATTTTTAAAAACTATTTTATGAGTGACAAATTAAAGACGCCTTACTTACTTGATTTCTATTCTAACTCTTTGTAACTGTGAATTTGCGACTCAAAAAGAAACAGAATAGCGGGTTTAACTCTTGCCTTAAGCTAGCTATATACACAGAAAATAGACTTGGCCTTGAATTAAATGTGAACTTAATAGACCCCTAAACTAATGTGATATGGACAGGTTATAGTGGCAGTTCATGCCCCATTGGGTGCTCTTGATAACTTACATCCAGATGATTATATATATATGTGTGTGTGTGTGTGTGTTTAAAATAAATTTAAAAAAATAATAATATATGATCATGAATTGCAAGTCCCTTCATGGCACCTGAATAGAAAATTATTCTTAAAAAGAACGTTGGTATTTTATAACTGTGGTCATGTGAATTATTTTATAACATTTGAGATGGCAATAGTAAGTTATAGGTCCCATCATGAAAAATTGAAAAGAAAATTATTCTTAAAACAAACGTGTGTGTTTATCACTGTACATGTGACACTAATTAGACAGTCAACTTTGAAGCTAAAATTAGAGAATATTTCCATATTATTTAGACATGTGTTTTACAAACAGTCAGAATAATTATTTTTATATAACATTTGAGCATGCAAGATTAAGTTATAGGTACTCTAGGGAATGGAATATTGAGATTCTAGAAACATAATGTTTAATATAATATGAGCTATTACGAGCTTGAGTGATTGGCATTTCCGAGGTAATTTGTATTTTAATTTCAGTAAACTAATGTAAATGAATATAAGTCTTTTTGAAGATGCAGAAAATAATAATAATAATAATAATAATAATGTTGTGTGAGTTTAATTACCAATCAGAAATCAGGAAAAAAAAAAAAAAAAAAAAAAAAAAAAAAAGGTACTAACCCAAGTACTAATCAACGACCAAGAAAGCCATTTAAATTCACAAAGAAATAGATAGGGTTCTTTATTGGAATAATTATAGAAACATGGAATTTTAGAGGTTAATTTACAAATTCATGGAGTCTAATCCAACTTTTTCATAGTCTTGAATTTTTTTGAAGGACTGAAGTTAATTTGGAAAAACACTATTCATATGCCCAAACTAGCATTAATATTTTTAAATATCACTTTTGTGTATTTAAATCACTTATGCACAAAGGTATCACTCTTGTGCACACATCTATGTATCATTAAAATGGTATGCACAAAAAGTAGTATATATGTGCATAAGAGTAGTATCTATATGTATTAGTGTGGTATATTTGTGTATAAGAGTGATACTTACATATATATATGTATACCTTTAATAAAAAAAAAAAAATCACTTACATTTACAAAAGTGATACATGAAAATATTAAGAATCCTTTGGACAAACAAATTATGTTTTTCGTGTTCACCTCGTATTTTCAAAAAAATCCATGATTTTAAAAAATATTGAGTTTGACTCCATAACTGTGTTATCTTATTTATTTGATCTTTGAAGGCAATGACAAATTGACATGCACATATACACACATACATCATCCATCCATATACACACGTGTGCTGCAGTGCATTACCTTACCAAGAATATATCCCGCCACAAATACTACTAGTTGAAGTGTGTCCATTAAATGGAACATTGATACAATTTAACCCTTCGCAAATAGCCAAATGATAAAATTAAGAATCTCTTCTCATTTGTTGTTTTATTTATTTTTTATTATTTTTATGTTTGGTGAGTGGAGAAATATTAGATATTATATTAAAAAATTAAAGAGTCGACTATGACACCTTAAAATTTATAAGAGACTAATTCACTAGATTATCAAGCCATTTAATCTCTCCATTAAAAAGTACATTCTTAAGAACTTTTCAAGTTTTCATAATTTTATAATTAGTTAATTATTAGTTGTTGTTGTCAATTAAACTTTTTTTATTTTATTTTTTTCTTAAATGAACTAAAAGATACCATTCTTGGAATCATCTCCAATTCTTAAAGAAGGAAGAAAAGAGAAACGTGTTATGGGGGGACTATAGATTATTCAGTCAATGCCTTTGAAAGGATTTAAGAACTCTAAATGCATAACCAATTGAAACTCCTGCCAAAACCCCCCAACAAACCTTAATATCTATATGTATTGTGATATTAGGATGATGCTAAAAAAGAATTTGGTGTGAAGACTAAGTGATCATGCTTTATCCCCTTTGAAAGTAAAAGATTGAAGGCTTTAAATCTTAAGAGTAGGTGGATGTGTGAATTTTTTGCTAGATATATATGCCATTGTTCCGGGAAAGATCGCACAAATTGACGAATTGATCACACAACCACGTGGCTCTAGACTGGCTAGCAACTTGTTAACCAGTCTCAGTGGTCCAAAAACAGAAGACTTCAGTACTTTAAAGTCCATCTTCATGGTTAAAATATGGGGGCTAAGGCTCGTCTCTGTTGACAACCATAAAAGTGCCAAAACAGGTTCCAAAAGATTAATGTTGTAAGTTTGTAACCTAACCAAACAAAAACATAGAGCTCTTATAATATAGATTTCTGTATAAGATCAAAGGATGAAGTTATGAACTTAGGTTCACTTCAATGTTTCGTTGGAATCCAAGCTTATTTTGAGCATGCTTTGAGCAAAAAATAGAGTAGATCCCACTAAGAGTTTTGGGCGGGTCCATGGTGGGAACACGTTACTATGTGTGGTTATATTTGTTTTTTGGAATCTATTTTTGGTTGAATTAGAAATTATCCCAAGTGAGGAGGTCAGGAGTAAGGGTGACTACTGATTAGGCATCAATTCTAATTCAATGTGCTCCCAACAGATTAGAAAAATATGAATCGATCACTGATTCGTTATCTCACAGATCGGATCAGATTGAATCCGTTGAATGACGGATCTGATTGGATTGGATTTGAGATTTGTCCTTAATAGTTCAATATTACTTATTTTTTAACCATAACCCAATAAATAAAATTTCATTTTATGACCATTAATTCATATATTTAAATGATCATTAAGTAATACATTTTTAGAGTCCATTAAATGATAATCAACTAATTAAATTAACTAATATATTATTTGAATATATATATATATATATATATATATATATAAATTTCACCTAATGGATGGGATCGGACTTACGGATTGAATCGAATTTTTTACAACTCATTAATCTGTGATTCGATCCGTGAACTACAGATTCGATTGTTTTAAAACCACCACTGATCTGTGGTGTAGCAATCCTATCCGATCCATCGGATTCATAGATTCATAGATTATTTGCTCACCCCTAGTCAGAGCTTGTCACTAGACATGTCAATGGATCAGATTTTGATCCAAATCCGATCAAATACTCCTTAACTTAACAAATCAAATATGGTTAGGGTTGATCTAATATGTTAATAATTCGATTAGATTAAAATTATTTATCATTATATTTATATTTTATATCTTATCATATATCAACCATTAGTTTATTAAATTTGTTTAGACTGACTAATCACAATTTTGTACGTATTTCTGCCCAAAAAAAAAAATTTATGGTGCTCCCGGTTCTTTTTCTCTAATCACGAATACACAAAAAAAAATAAAAATAAAAAAATGTTCCTCTTTTTTTTCTTAACTCGTAACTGGAAAATGCCAAACATAGTTCGAGTAAATTGGCTGAGATTTGGAGGAGATAATTATTTGCCCTAATAGCTTGATTTATGCAAAAGTGCATAATTTAATCGAATTGGACATTCGATAAAGTATGTTTTTGAATATGAATTAATTATATAAAGATTCTTTTTCAGGAGTCTAAAGGAACAGTTGATGTGTATATCATATAATATATAGGGAGGTGAAAATAAAAGATCACAACTAACTTCATTCATTAAAAAAAAAAAAAAAACAGAGGAAGGGGGGAATATATCACATCCAAGTAGTGTGGTGGGTATGGAGTCTGTGGACTATATATATCGTGGGCTCAAAATCATTAATTTTTTTATTAGAGATTGGGCTGGACCCAATTAGATTCCAAAACCCAATTCTAAGATGAGAATTCACAGAAATTTGAATTAAAGACGTAATATTCAATACTAACCTCCCATTATCAAGTTCATTTATTAATGTTGTATTTTATTTTAAAGTGTGTTCAGTGGATAAATTTAATAAACAAGTGATTATAATGTTTAATAGTATAGCGGGAATGAATAGTTTTAAATTAAAATTGATATGCCTTTTTTTCTTAAATTAGAAACATATATTACCTTAATTTTCTAACATGTATTTCATCCATTAATTGGGTAATATACATCTAATCTCTTCAAGTGTGCATTGGACAAAACATATTGCTAATTTATTTGATAAATCCAAAGGAATAGTTAGCTCATAGTCCGTAGTTGTTAGCTTTATAAGAATGCCTATGTGATGCTTGACAAAATGATAAGTATGACTGTATGATTATGAATTGTTGTTCAATTTGACGCGATTAAAAGTAATACTAAAAGTAAAAGAGTATATTATTATATCATCATATACATAATATGATATAATAATATACTATACAGTATATGGTTTATATTATGTATATGATATAATTAAAAGTATATTATACAGTATATGGTTTATATTGCTATTGGACTTAAGAAGCTCAAATTTTTACTATGTTGTGTTTAAACTAACGAAAGACCCAATGAAGTTTTGGGGCCATGTTTGGGCTTATGCACTAATCAGCCATATATTTATAGAACTTTTATAACTTTGGCCCCATGCCCCTCTTCTTTTTGTCCAAAATTGAGTGAAAGAGGAGAGAGAAAAAAGGATAACCACAAACCTGAAATTTTCTTTTTGTAACCTTTCCGAAAATTTGTTATTGAATTTTAATGTGTGATAATTTTATATAATAAGGATATATTAGTAAAAGATATAAAAACTTTATTTTTCATTCTTTTAACTAAAAAAAAGTCAAAACTAAACAAAAAGTGAAAAAGACATCTTTCCTTTCTTGAGGTATCAAAAGTCTCTCTATAAATACGTCGGTACGTAAGTTATATATATATGTAAGATCGGGGAAGTTGAAGAATTGATCACAACCATGTGGTTCTAGACTGGCAACTTGTTAACCAATGTCTGTGGTCCAAAAACAGGAGACTACAATACTTTAAAGTCCATTTTCATGGTTCATCATTGTTGACAACCATAGAAATACCAGAACAGGTCCCAAAAGACTGCTCCAAGCCGACACAAAAATTATGTAAGCCAATCACACAAAAAGGAGCTCTTATAATATAGTAGATGTCTGTATACAAGATCAAAAGGATGAAATTATGAACTAGGTTCACTTCAATGTTTTTCATCAATTAATTAGGTTATACATATCTACATTACTCCAGCCCAAATTTTTTATCACACAAAAACTCCCAACTTGATTGAAGTACTTGCAGATTCATTACATACAAAGTTACAAAATTTGTCAATTCTAAAGTGTACAAATTCCTTTTAACGGTACGTTGAACGTAACATATTGCAAAATTTATTTGATGAATCCAAAGAAATATTTCTCATTTGGAGATAAAATAGCTCTAAATTCAGGTTGGCACTTGGCTGTTTGCTTTAGCTGACTCAAGGGTATTTTAGGGATGTCTCCCCCCCTCTCCCTTTCTATTTATTTTTTCATTCTTCCAACTAAAGGGAGCATTAAAGTAAAAGGATAAAATTTTAAGTCACTACAGATATATGTGAATATGTAAGTTACTACGGTAATATATTCTGCTTATTGGAATATACTGAATATAATTGTTTTATAAAGTTTGCCATTAAGTGTAAAGTTACTAAAATACCCTCGTCAATATAATTACCAACATGCGGGTGTCTTTTCTGGGGATCTCTCATAAGTATCCTTAATGAACTCATGACCCAAAAATCGAGTAAGAATCGAGCACAAGGACTATAGGTTTGGATTGAACTTCAACTGGAACAATTCTTCTGCTGAAAATTATTTGTCTCTTCAAATTTTTATGTCAATTTGAATGACTTTGAGAATGCAACATGGGTACCAAACACGAGATAAATCTTTAAAGAACAAGGCCTTCTTCGAATAAGGCAAAATTCAATGAATTAAAACGAGGCACGAAAAATAAATAATATAAAAATTCAAAAAAATCCGGCCATGTTATCAATAAACAAATACAAGCAAAAATTAAAAACTAGCCTCTAAGATGCCAAAGTGACGTTCCATGAGGCTACGGATCTCAACGAGAATAAAGCGGAAGAAAAAGATCGGAAAAAGACCAAATAAGCCTTGTGAGTCACAATTCTCAAAGTACTCAACTATTCATTTGCCAGATTGGGCCACTTTGGGCCTAATCCAGACACGATGCAGTTCTTTTCTGGGGTAGTATCAACAAATAGTTGCCCATGGTTGGTTATACATATATATATATATATATATATATATATATATATAAAAGATTGGCCAAGTTGAAGAATTGAACACAACCATGTGGTTCTAGACTGGCAACTTGTTAACCAATCCGTGTGGTCCAAAAACAGGAGACTTCAGTACTTTAAAGTCCATCTTCATGGTTGACAACCATAATAGTACCAAAACAGGTCCCAAAAGACTGCGCCAAGGCGACACAAAAATTATGTAACATAGATGTCTGTATACAAGATCAAAAGGACGACGTTGTGAACTTAGGTTCACTTCAATGTTTTTCATCCATTAATTAGGTTATACATATATATGATATATTTATATTGCTCCTTCCTTTGATTTATGCCAAGGCAGCCCAAATTTTGTCACACAAAAACTCCCAACTTGATTGAAGTACTTGCAAATTCATTACATACAAAGTTACCAAATATGTCAATTCTAAAGTGTACAAATTCCTTTTCAAGTGTACATTGAACAAAACATATTGCAAATTTATTTGATGAATCCAAAGAAATATTTCTCATTTGGAGATAAAATAGCTCTAAATTCAGGTTGGCACTTATCTGTTTGCTTTAGCTGACTTAAGGGTATCCTGACAACGTGCCACGAATCATTCTGCCCCGACGTTACCGTCATGGACTTGAGTATTAC
>JAOTQH010257432.1:0-21104 GCA_025631255.1 Cornus kousa | reverse complement strand
AGCCAACCCTGCTTGAATTGAGATACGGAGAAACAACACCATAAAGGGTAATATATATATATATATATATATATATTTCCCTGAAAATTTAAAGGGCTGTATAAGTAAAAGCTATAAATAAAGTTACGTGAAAAATGGAAAAGTAAATAAAGAATACTTAGCAGTTAACTCCATAATTCAGTAAATTAGTACCTCATCTAAATTATTTTTATAATTCAAATCTATAGAAATTGCAAATAGCTATAGTATGTGAAGCATGTTGCAAAACCACCTTTAACAATTTATGTCAAATATTTCCATATGGATATATATTATGCCACATGCTGCAAAAGTATAGCCATAATAAGGTATAAATGCATTGCCAACCCCAACCCAACAATTTCTTGACCTGTTTATACTAAGATTTGGTTGGTACCTGTACACCACCTAGTTTTAAAAAGCTACTGTATTTGATTTGTTGTTCAGTTGAATTGTTTTTTTAAAACCATCTTTTGAGAACCCACCAAAGAAACGAAAAAATATTACTGTTTAAAATAAGAAAACAGTTTCGGTACATACGAAAGTAAGACTGTATATATCTAATTAACTCTCTCCCGACTTCATAATCATAAAAGTGGGAAGTCTCATGCATTGAGTTTGCCCAGAAAATTTGAATGGCACACAAGCCAAAGGATTGGATAAACTCAAGGAGACGAAGATTACTATAACTATTTGCTTTCTCATAGGTAGGGGGCAGTCTCATGATAGGTGTTAGAAGTGTTTCACAACGGATCCAAATGAAAAAGTAAATAGGTATATATTGATTGAGTGCTAGTCCTACCTAATAGTTTAAGTTTTTGAATCAAATCGCGATACACTTGGCTCAGATTCAATTCTTGATCCGGTGTGACGCCCATCCCGAAAAGATCCGCCTACTATCCAAGCAGTGGATTATCACTTCTAGCTATTTTTTTTGTCACCCATTTTAAAAATGTTTTCTACTTTTCTATCATCTAATCAATAAAGGCTCTTATGATTCTTATCACACATGCATCCACACTTCTTTTGAAACCTATTTCAACACACAATATTCCCCCTATATGTCACTCAACTTACTCAACCACTTTTTAAATATTTCTCCAACTGGTAACAGATTGACAGCCAGTAGCGAAAGATCATGAAGTCCCAATTGTCACTATTGAATGTAGGTCCCCTTGGACCTACCACAACCAATGACACAACTACACGTGTCATCTTTGGATTAGCTGTGACCCCAAAAAATCATGTAACTACCTGTCATTTGAGCATTCAATTAGTTCTATCCTCAACACCACCATGCTATAAGTAAACAAGCCTAGCAAAAGAAACAAACTCATAACACATCACAACCCAAAAAAAAAAAAAGCATATGGGAAGCCTTCCTGTCATTGAAGACCTCAAGGTTACTCTCCATGACACCTCCCTGGTTTTTCCATCTCAAGAAAATGAGAGAAAATCCATGTTCTTGTCAAACATAGACCAAGTTCTCAATTTCAACGTCCAAACAGTCCATTTCTTCCCGGCTCACCCGGACTTCCCTAGTGAAATTCTGGCAGAGAAGGTCCAAACCGCGTTTTGTAAGGTATTAGTTCCCTATGATTTCTTGGCAGGTAGGTTGAAACTGAATCCTGAATTGGGTCGGTTTGAGATCGATTGCAATGGAGCCGGGGCGGGCTTCGTGGTGGCCTCTAGCGAGTTTACCTTGGATGAGATTGGTGATTTGGTTTATCCTAACCCGGGTTTTCGACAACTTATTATCCAGAGTATGGATAAGTTGGGTCCAAATGATCAGCCCCTCTGCATTGTCCAGGTATACACCTTACTGCATTTGTCCATGCCATTCATATTGCCATGCATTATATTCCATGTTGGTTATATTCTATCCCTCTCCTTATGACACACATTTATATGAAACATATTTGAGTACTGAAATTATGAGTGGATCCATTTAGAAATATAGGTTTACTGAGGTAGCCTAGTGCACGCGGTTTTCATCATTGCTGAGCAAAGGCGGATGTAGGGAGACTCTCGTGGGCTTGAGCCTTACTATAGGTAATTTTAGTCCAGTCAAAAAATAATAATAATAAATAAATAAATAGTAGTACTAATCAATCCTACAATACATTAGCGCAACCCACAATAATTTATGGATCCACCCATGCTGCAGAGTCTAGAGAACATCAGACGAACGCAGACTTACTTTCACAAGTAAGGAGAGACTATTTTTAATTTCAAACTGCATCTTTAAGTCCAAAATGAAGCAACCTTCTAAGAGACCCTTTTCTTTTTTTCTTTTTTTTTCTCACTTTTTTTTTAAGTAGCCTAATTCTATTTGGGTGTTAATAAAAAACTGCAATTTTGAAAGTCCATTCGGTTGTATCTGCATTTAATTCTTCCTATGCGTAAGACTACAAATGTGACCGTATGCACTCAAAAGGATAGGGTAAAAATCCCAGGCTAAATTTTACAAAAGAAAAAGTCATCACGAGAACGTCTCTCAAGTCTCAACCATTGGACAGACAAAAAGGTTTTTCCGAAACTTCCCATGATTCATCATCTCTTACATATCTTTTCTTTTTTTTTTTTTGAACTCTGAACTCTCCTGTATAGGTAGGATCATTTGGATCCACTCCAAACTAGAAACCGAGAGTGCTTTAATTGGCCTCACAATAATAATATCGTAAAATCAAGGATCATAATATGAGTGTTGGGATTCAAAATCGAAACATATTAAAAATTTAGAACCCAGCCTCTTATCTTACCATCATCACCAATTTTCTGGGTGGCTTTATTTTATTTTATTTTATTTTTTATTATTATTATTTTTTATTTTTTTGCATCTCTCACCCACAACAAAACAGTTGAAGTTATCCCAGTTGGCTGGGGTGGAAGTGCTCTCTCTTTCTCTGACACACACATTGATGTGACAAATCTTCTTTGGGTGGTTATAGTTGTAAGAGTGTGATCCGCCTGAAAGTGTGATGTCCTAATAAATGCCACCAGTCCATGCATACCTCTCCTTCAAGTGTTCACGACAAGGGATTTGCCAAAGTCCATCTTGACGGTGCCATATACATCAGCTTTTAAATCCTTTATCTACCATCATAATGACATTCCCTTCTCTTATTTTATACTCTACAATAGATGCCCCTTATGAGAGATAAATTTTTTAAAAGAAACATGTAGTTATAGTATTTGTTTTTTTAAAAAATTATAAAGATATTCTTTCAAGTTTAAATATATATATAATCAAGTTTGAAATTTTTAAAATTTTAAGAATATTTTATGAAAAAATGTGAAATATGTTGTTTAAATTTGGTAAGTGGACAAATATTTTGGAATAACCAAAAAAGAAAAGATAAATAATTATTATGGGATAGAGGGAGTAATATATATATATATATGTATATATATATATTTTTGCAACAGTTGTGTTGATGTTATTATTTGCAACAAGTGTGTTGAAGTCAAATAATCTATAAATTCAATGAAAAACATATATATATCTATTATCTAAGGAGGAAGAGACTATTACCACCTACTATAGTAATTCACTGACTTCTCTTTTATCTAAAATATTAAAGGTTCAAATTTTCTTAAGAATATAAAATGAAGTTGCTATTGAAACGTTTCTAGTTTTAATCAATGCATTCTCATATAAGAAAATTTAGAATTAGTAATTTCAATTTTGTGATCCAGGACTATTCTCTTAGTGCAAAAGGTTATGCTCATTTAATTTCCTGTCTCTTTTGTAGAGATATGGTCAAAAAAAATGTTCGGAAAATGTTATTATTTTATTTTAAAGTTTCATTTTAACATTAACATTTAGGGAGATGGTCAACCTTTTATATAAAAGTCAAAATTTAAAAAATGACAATAATTAAAATTTAGAGAGATATAAGTTTGAAAAGAGAAAACAATGATTCAATTGCCCTAGTGTCTCACTCTGTTGTAGGCTCCCGTCACAGTTTAGTTCAGTTAATCCGGTGCCTTACATAGTTGTAGACTCCCACCACAGCCAGTTGGTCCGCAATTGTGTTATTGTTCAGAGGCATAATTCATTGTACTGCCAATGCAACCAAAATGACTAATCATTATTCATTTTACAATAAATACTAACTATTCACAACCGTCCTTACTCACCCTAAAAAAAAAATGTAATAAAAAAGAAAATAATAATAATAAACTATCCACAATGGTACCTTTAATGTTGAATAGCTATATATGACCGCATTAGTAGGTCTACCTTCCTCTATAATTAATAACCATATTGATTAGTATCTATTCGACAACATTGTCATTGAATGTCACTTTTTCATTATTTAATTTACTGTCTGTTTGGCAAAAGAATGAGCAGAGGGAAGGAAGGAAACAGGATGAAAAGAAGAAGAATTTAATGGGGGATCTTTTATTTGTTTGATTGGAGGGATTAGAGAAAGGAAAGGAAGAGAAAAACCCAAAAAGTAATTACTCTTTCCACCCACTCTCTTCAATAATGCTAAAACTAACATTGATATGGAAACTAGACCATATAAAAAAGTGATGTGTGTATATATATATATATTCGTGGTGTACATGCAAAAAATTCTAGTCTTGTAGAGCTGTTTCAACAGTCATTGAAAGTAATTTATATAACTTACTTTGGCCTTTTCTTTTCTCTTCTTTTATTAGATATTAATAAGATTTAAACCTTTACAACCAGAAGTGGTTTATTCTATAACATTATCCCTTCCCTACATTATTTACGTTTTCAAATATACTATTTGGTTCTTTCCTATAATTCACAGCAGTGAGTTCGGGCCTATACGTAACAGTAAAATTATTTCACTGTAATTTGGAAGTCACATATCTAACCAGAAAATAATCTCTTGACATACAAAGTGTCATGTAGAGTTTCATACATTGAGCTTTTTTTAAAAAAAAATAAAATAAAATAAAATCCTTCATGATAAGAGTCACGTGTTCTCTTTATTGGTAATTAGATTGCAAGATTTATTTAATAATTTATTTGACTTTTTATATATTTTTAAAAAATTGTTTTTATCCGGTGATTAAATAAAGAGAACTTCTTGTCCCCAGTTCAATTTTAACTAGAGTGCCACAAAAAATGCAGACAATAGCTCTAATATCCATGTTAACTAATTGTTTGCTTGTTACAGGTGACATCATTCAAGTGTGGTGGTTTTGCAATTGGTATATCAACAAACCATGCAACATTTGATGGGTTGAGCTTCAAAATCTTCCTCCAAAACCTAGCATCCCAAGCTGCTGACAAACCCCTGCCTATCATTCCCTGCAATGACCGCCGACTCCTGGCCGCTCGATCCCCTCCACGTGTCACCTTCCCTCACCATGAGCTGCTCAAGCTCAAACTCCCAGTAGGCCAAGAAACCCCAAACCCTACAGTCTTCGATTGCCCTAAGGAAGACCTTGACTTCAAAATCCTCCGGCTAAGCTCCGGCGACCTATCTTCCCTCAAGGAGAAGGCCAAAACCGGAGCAATGAACGCCGGCAAAACCATCAAGATCACCGGCTTCAATGTGGTGACGGCGCATATCTGGCGATGCAAGGCCTTGTCATGTGCCAGTACTACAGAAGAAGAAGCCCTAGAAAGGTCCTCCACCGTACTTTATGCGGTGGACATAAGGCCGAGGTTGCGTCCACCGCTGCCACCATCGTACACCGGGAACGCGGTGCTGACGGCTTACGCGACGGCCAAGTGCCGGGAGCTGGAGGAAGGGCCGTTCTGGAGGTTGGTGGAGATGGTGGGAGAGGGAGCTGGTAGAATGACAGATGAGTATGCAAGGTCTGCCATAGATTGGGGAGAGGTGTACAAAGGGTTCCCACATGGGGAGTTCCTGATTTCTTCATGGTGGAGATTAGGGTTTGCTGAAGTTGAGTATCCATGGGGGAAGCCAAGGTATAGTTGTCCTGTGGTGTACCACAGGAAGGATATCATCTTGCTCTTTCCTGACATTGAAGGTGTTGACAATGATGGGGTCAATGTTTTGGTGGCTCTCCCTGCAAAAGAGATGGTGAAATTCCAAACCCTATTCCATAAGCTCCTACCATAAACACACTCTCTCTCTCTGTAGCCTTACAGGTGTGAAATATATATAGCAAGAAAATCTTTCTTGCACCGAGAGTACCGCATCGTGCTATCAACTAATTATGTCGGGTGAAGGAGTTATTAGATCGTTTGAGACCAATTGCTAGTTGACACTCGAACAAAAAGCTGAATAAAGCTAACACGTTGTCTCTGTGTGTTTCAGCTAGTAATTGGCCGAGACCACCATCTACTAGTTTTTGGTATCTTGTCACATAAATAAGAATGTATCTATTTTACTAGATCGATGTATCATTACGTGTATCAGTGTTTGGTTAGTGGGTGATACTATCAACGCTACTCCCGGTGCAATAAAGTTTTTCCTATGTACTTAATTACTGATGCAAGTTAATATATTTGTGATACATTATGAAATTAATGGATGAACTACATGTGATTAGAAGTGCTATTAAGTCAGATTGATGGTTGGTGAGGACTGATTGAAGTACTCTTTTCTGCATATCACTGGGATGTTCAATAAATGTATGAAGATATGCAGAATTTTGTGTACGCATGCATGCAGTGTTAAATGAGTGAATACATTTGTTCATATATATATATATATATATATACACACACACACACACATGCATGAAGTGCTAATAGATATAACTGTTGCTAGCAAACTGTGTGACTATATTAGAGCTTTAAACTAAATGAAAAGAGTTAATGTGGAAACTATAGCTTGCTTGATTTAGTTTCTTAAAACAATTTTCTGTTTTCAGTGAATTAAAGAAGAAGAAGAAGAAAATAGTTCAAATTTTGTTTCCTGACAGTTTTCAGAAAATTATTACTCTCTTACAATTAATTTATAAGTTCTCTATTGATCTTAATGTTTCTGTTGAAAACAGAGTACAAAAGTTTAAAATTCCATGTGACTGCATGTGTAGTTTCTATTTACTCATTTAACATGGCATATGCCAACGATCCCAATAATGTTTTAAAACCATTCAAACCAAGTAAAGTAATATTAATAATCATAAAGCATTTTGAACTCCTAGGACAGGTTTGATTCAGTATTCATTAGTTTAGTCAAGTATAAAAGAATTTTCTTAAACGCGGCATACTCATTTGAGAAGCTAGACGCTCTACCGACTAAACTACTGGATAATGCTCGTGAAAATCAGTCCATGACTAGCATAGTTTTAATACTATGCAAGACAGTCACTTTGAACCAAAAACTAAAAGTGATGTCCTGATGCTGCTGATCTGCTTTTGAAACCCAATTGTTCATTTCTTTTGATTGATGTTAAGAGCCCAAGTTTTAGCTCCTTAACTACTAGGCCCATTTGGGATCCATAAAACTAGAAACTACTTATGGTACTTTTCAACTTATCATTCATTGTCCATTATCTGTTTTACGTCAAGCACACACGTTATTTTTTCATTCAAACTTATAAAGATGTTTTTTTAAAAAAAAAAAAAAAAAAATCTCCCACTAATTTTTTAAAATTTGTATGTGTTTCTCTCTCATATATTTCATTTGTCTTTATTAGTAATTCTATTGGGCTTTATATTCAAGTTAAAAAATAAATAAAATTATTTTCAAATGAGTATCGAGTCTCCTTGAACATCCATAATTCACCATATGTAATCTCCTATTTTACGTGCACCGAACAATTATAAAATAATATTTTATGGAAGTGAACCAATGGGATTCCAATTCTCAACCTGCATTAGCCTATTCATTTGAAGTTTGGAAACTAATGTAGAGACATTCTTAAGTTTACAAATCAGTTATTTTTGCCACGTGACCAAAATTCTAATTTTTTAAAACTTCAAAAATAATTTTAACCAAAATAAAATTAGATTTAGCTTAGGTTGAGAATATTAAGAGTAATGATACATCTAATATTAAGCTTAATTAGGGCTGTACTAAATGCAACTATCTAAACCATACTGAGACATATTGTCCTTTGAACATTATCAATCCTGTAAGACAAAAGGACAAGGTTATTGCTCTCACAGCTGAAAACAGCAGTTCAAACCATTTTTATAATAGTCCACTTAAACATTTTTATTCGGGATTTAATTCAATTTTGAATATGATCTAGCACTAGAGATCCATTTACGTCTTTTATAATAAAGCTTCACAAAACTTGACTATTGCTTTTTGAAAAAAAATGTATTCATGCTGATATGCTTTAAAACCCAATTGTCCACTTCTTTTGATTGATCATAAGAGCCCAAGTTGTAGATTCTTGTGGACCTTAGCTACTAGGCCCATTTGGGTCCAATAAAACTAGAAAATCCAAACTTGAAATGAGCCCAAGTTTTATACACTTTTCAGCTTTTCCTTTCCTATCTAACGCAAACTATAAAAATATTTTAAAATTTTCTATTTCTTTTTTTTTTTTTTCCGTTAATTCTATCTGACCAAAGGAAACCAGTTTATTTTTTTATTTTTATTTATTTCATTATTATTATTATTTCTAATTGGTGCTCACACACACTTGTCTTGTCTTTTCTGAGACTTAAATTCTTGACCTCTTTTTGAAAAGTAAGATGCTGATATTATTGATATTATTCTCCATCTTCCTAGTTTAATTCAACCTTCCTTAGTTAATTAAATTCTATTTTGTTTGCATTCCTTTTGCAATTACGTTTCCGGTAAGTTCCAATTCTTCTATTTTATATACGTTCTAGTAAACTTACTTTCTTCTTTAATCTTTGCACACTTGATTCTTTTCTTTCAATATTAATTTCAGTTAATTGCAATTCGTTCTTTCCCTTTAAATTCCTGTTTTAATTAAGGCAAATTAAATCCAGCTGAGAGTTTCATGTTCTCTCTCACACATCCCCTGTCCATCATTTTTCAAAGAGATTGAGTTTAATCAGATTTTTACGAAACCAAGTCCGTTGGTTTTGGCACGTCCGCACTATTCAATTTCTAAATATCCAATTTCTGAATCAGCAGGCTTTGCCGATTTAACAGTTAACAGAGAAAGTTAAATTAAGGAGATGAAAACATTCCTTACCTATGAAAATATTTAGGAATAGGCTCAAAAGAGTTTTTATCCTAATAATTTCAACATCGTGGTTATGCAACTTATGCTTTCCTTTTATTATGCGTGAGCCCATCGTATAATACAAACATCTATAGGCATATATATTATTATATGTATGTACTCACACCTCACAAGTAATGATGATAATCTATTGGAGAAATATGAGATTTTTTTCCCTCACTACAAGGAGAAATAGGCAGATAACAAATACCAAGATCGAACTAATATATGTCTGTATATTGTTCTCATACAATTTAATGAATTATTAGAGTTTGATCAACCTGAAGAGAGGAAGGAGAAAATATACGTTAAAGTAGATTATTTTAATTTGGGATAGAACGATGATATATAACAACCAGTATTCAAATTCTAACAACCTAACCCTATTTTATTTTAATTTCAAAAACATAAATGACAAGATAACATTGATGTGATATCATTGAAGTTAATTTTGAATTAATTTCCAACACTCCCTTTAATTCAAATTTTCAAACTTTAACAAATTTTAGGTAAGTCTTCAAATTTCTTCCACGATCTCTGCTAGTGTTTCTTTTGAATCTTTTGCTAACATTGTTGCTTCTTCCACGCTTTGTTTTATTTGAAATTTCAATCTTTTCAGGCTTGCCTTCCACTGGTTTCTTCTTTATCTTTTGAATTCCCAGTGTTTTTTCTAGAGTTTTTTTTTTTGCTGTGCATGCAACCACTTCTCTTTTCTTCTCATCAACCCTGAGCTTATAAAAATCAAGAGGATAAATATTGTTATTAGACATTTTTGAAAACAATATTAATTTTTTATCTCCTTTGTTGTACAATAGGCATCTGTCATATTCAAACACAACTGAACAACCTTTCTTGAGTAGCTGTCCGAAACTAATCAAATTTTGAGCCACACCTGGAACATACAAAACCTCATCAATTAATTTTTTACCAAAATTTGTATTTACTGCAACGGTTCCTTTGCCTTGAACTTGCAGCCTTTTGTCGTTCCCCATACGCACCTGGGACTTTACAGATTCATCAAGTTTAACAAAAATAGATTTATCACTGGTCATATGGTTACTACAACCACTGTCAAGATACCACATATTTTTTGTAGTGGCATTGAGGCAAGATATGAATAGATGTTCATCATTAGCATTTTCATCTTCAACTTTTTCTTCATCAACTCTTTCCTCATGAAAGTTAGCTTGATTTTTAGGATTATACCAACAATCTTTTTCATCATGTCCATATTTTTTACAAAAAGAACACTGAGGGATATCAGGATTCTTATTTTTGTACCAACAATCCTGTTCAATATGACCTTTCTTCCTACAATGAAAACAAATAGGAATTTCACCATTACCTTTATTGAATTGTCTCCCTTTTCCATTGAATTGATTCCCTCTTTTGCCTTGAAATCCATAGTTTTTCCCTTTTCCATTTGAGCCTCTTTTAAACTCCAACTTTGTTTGTAAAGCCTGCTCCACTTGACTTTCTGTAGACCTGTTTAATCTTTCTTCATGCATTTTTAGTGATCCCATCAATTGAGTAAAAGACAACTTAGATAAATCTTTTGACTCCTCAATTGCAGCTACGACACTATTGAATTTAGGAGTTAAACTTCTCAAAACTTTTTCAATGATTTTTTGATCATTCAAATTTTCACCAAGAGATTTTGCTTGATTAACAATAGAAGTAACTCTAATTAGGTAAGCATGAATTGACTCAGAACTTTTCATCATCAATGTTTCAAACTCACGACGGAGAGTCTGTAATCTTAAAGTAATTACCTGACTCGATCCTTCGTACTCATTCTGAAGCAACTCCCATGCTTCCTTGGATGTTTTGGCTCCCATTATTCTTGGAAAAATAGTGTCGTCTAACCCTTGTTGGATATAGGACAACGTCTTGGCATCTTTCTTCTTGTTTTCTTTCAATGCTGTTCTTTGTGCATCAATTACTCTCTTTTCCTGATTATCATTTTCTGCATAACCACTCAACCAGTTCCCACAAATCAAAAGAAATAAAAATTATTTTCATTTTAATACTCTAAAACTAGTAATTTTCACCTTTGAAAATAGAAACAAATGGATGAGAGTTGTTATTACCTGTTGCGGCCATCGTTTTTTTTTACCTCAACCTTTTTCATGCTTTTGTGTAATCCCGGCTGATCGTTAACTGCTCTGATACCACTGTTAGCCTTTTTGGCTAGTGATGAACCACACGTAACAACAGGAATAGGAAGAAAAATATACGTGAAAGGAAACAATTACGTATATTATATTAATTAATTTTGGATACCAGTATGATTACAATCACTCTTTAAATAGGCAGTAAGTACGCATAACTTGATCTAAATTATAACAATCATCATTCAAAACTCTAACTGTCAAGATAACATTGGCGATATCAATGAAGTTAAATTTGAATTAACTTTCAACAAAAACAAGAAACAAAAAAGGAAAACAAAGAGAGTAAAAAGGGAAAGACACACAAAGGAAACTTTAGCAACAACAGGATCAAAAGGAAAGAGCATCTAGCACTAGTTCCTAAGTTGAATAAAGGGACTCTTAGTAAGAAGGTAGGAGATTTGCATCGGCAAGTGTGGCCTCCATGACTGTTGCATGTTATTATTCTTGAGGTACTTCTCTCATCTTTTTAATATTATATGCATCTTCTTAATATTATTTGTTTTGATTTTGAAAAAATAAAAAATAAAAAAATACAGTTAGCATGTAATAGAAGAAACCTTGATTTTTTTTATAAAACTTTCCGCAAGGGGAGTGAACCTTGAATAATACCTACCCACGTAACTAAATATTGCTTAAAACTTTGAATAGTATTATAGTAACTACATAACGAATTATTGTTTGAAAAGTATCTAAGAATATTAACTCAATTACGTGTGATCTATAAGTAGAAATCTAAATAGTTGACCCACATCACACATGTCTTGTTTGGAAAGACCTACTTGCATGTCACAAACTTGTGAATTTTCTAGTCAAACTATTTACAATTAGATCTTTTCAACTTTGGAACTATTTAAAGAGGACTTTAAACCAAAATATATATATATATATACTAAAATATATAGTTTGATTACTCAATTCAGGAACATATTAAATATTTATTTAATTATTTATTTAATTAAACGTTTTTAATAACATAATTTAAATATTACTTTAAACAGTAAGCCAAACTTAAAATAGGATAAAATTTTAAGTGATAAGATCTCATTTATAATTGAATGCTGAATATTGAAAATTCAAAAAAAAATATTAAAAAAATATTTATTTTTTAATTAACACTTAAAAACTTTAGTACTTAAATTTTAACTCTAAAAATTTTTAGTTTTATCAAACAAGGTCTTTTTTTTTTTCCTTTTTTTTTTTTTTATGTAAAATGGTTTCTGTTAAAAATATTTTTCCAACATAAAATTAATAAAATAATTAACTTTTTTATTTTTATTTTTTTAAAAAAACAAGATAAAATAATTGTTTTTAAAAAGTGGGGGAGTGATGGGAGACGAGGATGAACCAATGGGCTCGGTGACTGCGAGACATGGTACATTTGCCGGCAGTCACCACCTTCTAGTTCCCCGTGGGTTTTCCACTTGGAGAGTGTGCACGTGTGGCGTCGGTATTTCTTTTGTTAAAGAGGGAAATACCGGAAAAACCACCCCCAACTATTTACTCTGACCACAGAGCGGTTTAGGGTTTCAGTAATCATACACAAACTCCAACCCCACGCCCCAGAAGATGACACTTGCGCGTTATCCGTAGATATATAAACCCAACAATTTTTGTGTTTTATATCCGATGTGGGACAGTTGTTTTGGTGAGAACCATTGCTTTGACAGACTGCAGTAGCTTTCACAGGAGGGTTGCCACTTCTCCATCCCCTATATATTATATATATATAGCCCTATCTTTCAAATAGCTACTCCATGATTTAATTAATATTTACTATACATATGGATACATTAAATTCAAATTGAGTATTGCAATATCTGATGTAGATATTTGATGATACATGAAACATTTTGTCACATTGAAGTGCAGTTTGGAAGCAGTAATGAGATGTGCAGTTGTCTGTAATCAGATGTTGGAGGCTGGTTTCCTCCAAGCAAACCATCTCCAATTTGTCTTTCTTTTCCTTCAATCAGCTTCTTCTCTTTCCCGATTCAAAATAGGTAAACATGAGAACAAAACCCTTCCAATAGACCTAGCACTCGTTACTTGACAAAGGAATGTGACACATTTTGAGATCAATTTTCAGTTCTCCGAGACAAAAAATTCACCAGGCAAGCCCTATATATCTATCTAGTTTCATGCATCGGATTCAACAAAAAGGAGGTCTCATGCAACTTAGGCATATAATGTGATCCAAGCAATGTAAAATAGACGAATCTTTCAAGTACTGTTTGAAATGAACAAGGTTACCGTAAAATGTTTTTCAACATCCAAACTCTGAAAATTAAAGGGGAACTCTCTAGTGGCAAACTCAAGGAAATGTTTTTCGAAAATAGTAATGAATTTAAACTTCAATGGACATAAATATAGTGAAAATGTGAAAGCTTGTTTATTTATACTCACAGAGGCATAGTCTCTTATGCAGCTACCATCTTATTGCTAAATTTGTGGATCAGCAAATACAGAAAATCTTCAACTATATATATTCACAAGATCCTAGAACACCTACAAAATGAGCTTGGACCGTAACAAATCACAAGACACAACAACCTTACTTACTCCCAGATTCCAAGTCATCTACCGATGAGCTTGAGTTGTGTTCGGTAGGTAGTGGGATAAATGAATTGCTTCGTAGCTCTGATTGTTGTTGATTCACAGTTCGTCCATCCATGGCTTGCATATTGAGTCCATTCGCGGGTTGTGTTAGCTGTGAGTTGACACGCGACTCCTCTAATGCTCGGAAATATGCATAAGGGCCCCATCCTGAAATCAACAGATTGAGGAAGTAATTAATTAAAGGCTTAGAATGCCAATGCATCATTGACAAACAATAAAATACTATGATTAAAAAAAAAAAAAAAAACAAAAAACAAAACTACCTTTTATACAGTGTATCATTTTAAGTAAAACTATGTATACTGTCTGTTGGGACAAGATTAATCAAAATTCTTTTTAAACAGTGTTGAATTGTCCTCCAGATTTAACTTTTGATATGATACGAAAACTAAAAAACTCAGACATGCACAATGAATTTTCTTTTCTCGTCTTCCCTACATCTTCTTCACAAACAGAGGATTATGAATTATTTAGACCAAATGACCATACGAGTACCTTCAATGTAGCATGTAGTTGTTTTACAATGCTGAATGTTTAAACTTTTTAGTTTAAATAATTGTATTTCTACAAATTGTTATTTGAAATTTTCCAAAAATCCTCCAATTGTGCTATCACAAACTTTCCAAGTTAAGTCCTTAATTTTCAAAGCTAAATATCCTACAGTGAACAGATATCAAACCCTGTATATGTTACTGTAAAATACTTGATTTAAGACAGATCAGAAAAAAATTATGAGGGATAATTCAAACTGGATATTGACAAAACACCTTCAAAAGGGAAAAAAGAAAGTCGAATATATTTCATTTTATTTTTCTTTATTGAAAGAAAAGGAAACTACACCAGTGATCACTAATTTCCTGATACAATCACATAACAACAAATAATAGGATAACAGTCAATACAAAATAAATATATCAACCTTATATAAAAATAATAATATATATATTTTTTATCATCTTTGTTTATAAAAACTAATAAGATTGTAAGGAAACGCAAGGAGTAGACTACATGTGTGAACATGCTCAGGTCTCAAAAGAAGAGATGATGTCCTTCGAACAATACGACATACAGAAGACATTCACAGAGTTAGAGAACCAAAAGTAAAACGAAGACACTACCTTCCTGGTGATATGGAGGTGGGAAAAACTGCAGATAGCAAAATGCTGCCACAGAGAGACCTAAAAAAAAAAATATTAATCACATAAATTTTAGTAATATCACACAATGAATCAAAAGTTCGATTCAGTTTGCTAACTTACAAAATGACAAGTTTTCAAAAGAACAAACCTAGGAGACCTCCGGCAAACACATCTTGCCAATGGTGCCAATAGTCATCCACCCGAGAAATACCAACAAGAGATGCAACAAGAAGAGGGAGAAAAACAATGCATAGTTTTGCCACGTGTCCTCTGCGATCAAATGCTTTGATTTTCCCCGACAAGTACAATGATAGAAAACCCAGACCCGCAAACGACCCTGAAAAGAAATCCGAAGTTTCTATCAGATAAATGGGAACAAAGACTGCTGGTTTGAGCTGAAAGGATTAAACACTCAACTAATTGTGTTACCTTGTAATATATTAATCATCTCAGGATCATACTTGATGCATAAGCTCTAATTACATACATGACAACTTTTTAAAATGTACTAATTATTAGGAAGCAAAACCAAAGTACAAACTCTGCTTCCAAGAATAAATTATTTTCATTTCGCTTATTTCAAAAATAAATAATAAAACTAGCTAAACGGTACCTCTGTTAAACCATCAACCATCGTACATATTTCTGATTCATGACTCCCAAATTGTTGTCTATTAATTCATATCTACATTAAATTCAGGCACATAACAGGAAGAGCTGCTTACATGAAGTATGACCACTTGGGAAACTCTTATGTCCTTCCTTTATATCGCTATCTTTCCCGTGGCAAATTACATCACCCCACTGATCATAATTCTGAAAAAGAGAAAAGAAGGAACAATATCAATTAGAAAGTATTTTGTACGAAATTTCAGTTTCGAAGTCTAATCAGCAGCATCCAAAAACTTTTTATGAGATTGAAATTCTAACATTAGAAACAAGATAAAGAAGAATTGTGCGGGTCTGTGTGCATTTGCTTGAACTTTCAAAAATAAAAGTAAAAGATAAAGAAGGATTTTACTAGAATTAAGTAGAATTTCAAAGTAAAAATAAAAAAAACATTATGTAATTGTACAAATTTACTTTTAACTTCCAAATCTTGTTCAATGGTCACCAAACTTATGAATAAAACACGAATTGTTGTAAATAATGTAACCAGGTAACTTTGTAATGCAAAAAAAAAAAAAACAAAAATACGGTTTGTGCCCTGTTCTGAATATCTTAAAACACCATTAAATAACCTAAGCTACAAAAATGAAGAGACAGTGAAAGCATAAGATATATACGCACCAAAGTAAATATATAGTTAGAGTTCAAGAAACCATACATCTATTCCATCAGGAAAGCAACGCCAGAAGAAGTCAGGTCTAGGCCGTCCAACTGCATTTTTTATTGAATCTGTGAGGACCCCAGTTAACAGGACAGCAAACAAGAGGCCTGCACTTAAGGCACGCACAAGTCATTAGTTAAAACCATGCACTTTCTCCGGGAGCAGAAAGAGAATTTTGCCACTGAATTAGTAAAAGGGGTACCTAGCACGGCATGGTGCAGATCGTAGACGTCTCTCCTACGAAGGTAGAAGAAAACGAAAACGACAATAGGCAACAAAACTGCATACATCTGATCATCAAGGTGAAATGTGTCATCAGTTTTACTTTCTTCCAAGAAATCAACATGACAACATACAACAATGAAGAAGGGTCACAAGAAATCTTAGAAATGAAAGGCATAAATCCACTTCTTCAGAAATACCCGACAAAAGATAAAATAAATAAAACAAGAATAAAAAATCATTACTGGGAAAAAAATTCAGCTAGAAGAGATCCTTAGATGTTGAAAAGGCAAAATATTTTTTAAATTCCCTAAACTGATCTTATATATGTTATGAAGCAAATCTTTTTCATCCTCCACCAAAATCAGACTAGACTAGTTACCATTGCTACAAAAATCAAGTAACATGATAATCTTTTTCACGTGGAATTCTAATACCCCGTATATATACATGGATATACAATTGATAAACATATGGAAAAGAGAAACTCACAGGAACAGCCCACACAGGTACTGTGTTATCCTTCATTGGATATTTAAGGTCAGTCATCATATCCTTCCCTACAAAGCGATGAAATGGGCCTATAACAAATAGAATGATCTCTATGACCACAAGAAGAAGCAATATAAGCCAATCATGCATGTGATTCCTCGCAACCGTGGCTCCATGAGACTTAATAGTGTGTGCACAAAGCTCCACCTCCCTCGCTCTACCCTGTGACCAGAAAACATAAACTGCATCAAAATGGCTGATGGAGTTGCCAAACAAACATTGAGGAACTGAAAATGATAATAGGTTGATAGCACAAGCAACAAACTCATTACTGCTTTTAGTTGAGATATTCTTTCTCGAGGGTTTGATTTCTTAGATGATTAAACAATGGAAGACCATTGGTTCTGTTTTTTTGCATTGAAATTGTCATCAATGAAACCTCAAGTTTCATGAGGTCACCACATTACAAAAAACATTATCAAATTATTTATTACGTTTGCTAATCTCGTGAAAAACAATGGGGCATGCGTTACTTTCACCTCTTCTTTCGAAAAGAAGAGAGTATAGCTCTTAAAGCTACTATTGCAATATGAGTTTTTTCTTCTTAATTTTCCAAGAAATAGTTTTCATTGTGACAATTGGTGTAACCATTCACAGTTTTCATGCCTATCAAAGCAGACAATAGCATCATAAAGTTTCACAGAAAGCTCTGAAATCTTAATGAAGAAACTCTATACTCCCATTAGGATCAAACCTTTTGAAAAGAAAATAAATAAATAATTCAGAAACATCCTCAACGAACTAAACTATTCCCGGAAACATAAAAGGCCCTTTTTTTTTTATATATATAAAGATGATATGTAGTCAAATTGAAACAAATATTAATATATATTAGACAGACAATTACTTCTAGAGAAGCACAGCAGCTTAGACACATTATTCTGGGTCATCTTAACCTACTCATTTCAATTTGGCTGAACTACTTAGTCCTGAGCTTGTTAAAACGTACAACTAAAGCCATTGCCATCAAACATTAAGCATTAAAATAGCATCATCAAACAGATGGTTGCAGAAGTAACCCGAAACTACTTGTTTGGCATGTCAAACCTTGCTTGTGAATTTAATAAAATTTTCCAAACCAACCCTTAAAATGGTGCAAAATTGAATAGTTGCACATTGAGTACAGCTATGTAGTTGAATTTTGATCCTTCCTAGTTCGTGTATATGACTAGATGTTAGAGGGAGCTGTCCCACATCGGATCCGGATGGGAAGGAGTTGGGCATACATGGGCGGGGTTTGTAGCACTACCCAATAACTTAAGATTTTGGGTTAGAAGTCAAATGCTCCACCCGTTACAAGTGGTATCAGAGCCAATTGTCAAACCCAATATTTGATCCAATGTCACGCCAAGTGCCCACCTGGGTAGAGTCAGTGATGAGGAAGATATGGGAGACATGGATATAAGAGCGGGTATGCAGCACCACCCAACATCGGATCCGAATGAGGAAGATATGGGGGGAAGGACATGGACAAATAAGGGCGGGTATGCAGCATCACCCAACAGCTTCTTCGGTCAAAGAATTCAAATCATGAAATCAGATTCTGATGGGGACGATATGGGGGAAGGATTTGGACATGTATAGGGCGGGTATATGACCAGGTAATTTGAGGTTTTTGAAATTAGGATCACAGTTGGAAGAAGAACTTGTCTACATCTTTGAGTTATCAATCAACCACACAATCTCAAATCAAATTGACTTGGCATCAAAACTAATCAAACCTTTTCTTCTTCTTTTTTGTTATATTTTTCTGCGATTAAAAAGTTAACTATCAACTAAAACTTAGTAAAACACTTTCTTTACCAAAAGGAATGTTTTAATGCATAATCAAGCTATAATATATATCAGAAAAAATAGAGAAAAGAACAAGAAAAAGATTCACTAACAAGAAGTCAACCACCTTAAAGATACTCCCGAGATTCTGAAAAGAACAGAGAGATATCAAACTCCTCCAAGCCATAGACCTCTAACAAACGAGCAAATTATCCAACTAATTTCCAGAATCTGTGCACAAATGTATAGCTTGATTAATATATATATATATATATATATTAGAATTTAAGAGCAAGGGGAGTACTAGTGAACTTGTTGCTTCACACAATGACAAGAACAGAATCTTATCTTTAATAGGAAGATTAAGATAAAAAAAAGAAAAGAGAGTTGTGAAATGACTGGAAACAGGAAAATAATTCAATACCTGAAAGGTATTTGGTGAATTTATTAATGATTTCCAGGGAAAAACAAACGAAAAATTGATGAAATGGGACCCAATGACACCCCAATCTTCCTCGTTCAATAATGTGAATTTTGAAGGCCGATGGTGGCCACCCAATTGTAGAGAGAGAAAGATGAGAGAGAGAGGGGGGGGGGAGGATGCTGGATTTAGAATGAAATGATGTTGTAGCGGCCGGACGGTTAACCAACCAAGATCCACCTTACCTACTGCAACCAACCACTACTAATGTTTCCGGACTCGAATAACTGATCGCTTTATATTTTTGAATCGAAAATTATGAAGGTCAAGGAACGACCTGTTGCGTGTGATCACAGCCGTCGGATCTGTTGACTCCTCAACGCCTGTTAACACTATATTTTTGTCTATATTCTTCGTGACACGGAATGTAGGACGGCGTTAGGCCGTGTGGGGTCTACACTTAGGAAGGCTTTAGTCTTCGCGACATACGGTGACAGAGAGTATACGACGCCGTTAGGGCGTGTGAAGTCTACACGACGGAAGGCTACCTCATCCGCCAGTAAGTTCTCTCTACGTCCCTCTTGGCGTAGCATCGTTGAAGATTCCTAGCCAAGATTTTTTAAAAATCGTCAATGCCATAGTCAATGTCGTGATCAGAAAATCTCCATCACAGAAGAAGATGTTTAGTCTCCTCGACATACAGCGTCGTATTAGCGTCGTATTATAAATTGGACTGCATTTATAATAGAGTAAAATGTAAAAAAAAAAAAAAACAAAACCCTGACTATTGGGGAATGAGCAATTAACCCCTCTATTAAAGTTGTAAATTATGCATTTTTGTTATGGGATAATTTCACTTAGCTCCCCTAAAGTTAGGCCTAATTACATGTGGTACCCTTAACATTCCAAATATTACACCGACCTCCCTCCAGATTAGCTCTATCAAAACAATCCACCCCTCCCGTTAGTAGTTAACGTCGTCTTTTGATGATGTCAGCCTCTTCTCAGTGTGAAATATAACATTTGTCCTTAAAAAGGTTGTAAAGACATTTATACCCTCACTTTTGATTTAAAATTCTTTAATACCCTCAATATAAAAACAAAAAGACCTACTATGTCTATATATATATATCAACATACTATATCATCTCCTCTCTCATCTGTATGAGTCTCTCTGAACTACTTCGTCTTTCTCTAAAATTCTATATACAAGATCTCTCTAATACAATATGTTTGTCTATTTATTAATAAACACCAAAAAGTAAACAATGAATTTCAAAAAAACCATATTAAACAAATTTTTTTTTTTTTGGTAATTACCATATTAAACATTTTTGTCAATAGGAAGGCAATATATAAGAGTTTCTGATAATTTTTTTTTTTTTTTATATAAAAAAAAGGAAACAAAAAACCCAATTTGGGTTTCTACTTAGGTAGACGGGGAAGATTTCTCACAGTCGATGCAAATGATGGGGACGCGGCAAGGAAAGACGGAGAGGAATTTCCAGGTTGCCATGATAGCCTACGAAAGGTACGAAGGCTTGGTAGGCCCAGAGGATGAAGCCGTCGTTGTTAGGGTAGGCGGTGGCAATCTTGGCGGCGATGAGGGCCTCCGGGTGCGGACCAGGTGAAGGGGAAGAAGAGGAAACCAAGGATGGTGAAGAGAGGGCCAACGGCTTGGACCACATGTTCTTCGCCAGAGAGGTGGGAAAGAGAAAGAAAGACAAGTGATAGGAGAGATCCAG
>JAOTQH010257421.1:0-11485 GCA_025631255.1 Cornus kousa | reverse complement strand
TAAATAAGGCTTGTCCCAAGGATAGCTACCCCCTCCCAAAGATTGACCAAATGGTAGATGCCACTACTGGGTTCGAATGTTTAGCATTTTTAGATGCATATTCAGGATACAACCAGATCCCAATGGACCATGAAGATGAAGAGAAGACCTCGTTCATCACAGAGCGAGGAATATAGTGCTATAGAGTTATGTCGTTCGGATTGAAAAATGCCGGGGCAACTTACCAACGCTTCATCAATAAAATATTTAACAGCCAGAAGGGCCAAAAAGTGGAGGCCTATATCGATGACATGGTGGTAAAAAGTAAAATGAAGTGAGATCACCTTTGTGACTTACAAGATGTGTTTAATACTCTAAGGAGGCATGATATGAAGTTGAATCCTTCAAAATGTTCATTAGGGGGTTTCCTCGGGCTAGTTCCTAGGCCACATAGTCAATTACTGAGGCATTGAGGCAAGTCCAATCCAAGCCACAACACTAGTACAGAATGAAGAGCCCAAAGAAAAATAGTCACATTGAGCAGATTCATATCGCGTCTATCAAATAGGTACAAGCCCTTCTTTGATGCGATTTGAGCAAAAGGGAAGTAAACCTGGGGGGCTGAGCAACAAGAGGCGCTAGCTAACCTGAAAGAGTATATGCAGAAACAACCGATCCTCTCTACCCCCGAACAGGGCGAGACATCATACTTATATCTCGCTGTGTCGAATGTGACGACCAGCGCAATATTGATAAGGGAAGAGAACGGGAAACAGAAACCAGTGTTTTATACGAGCAAGATAGTAGAGGATGCCGAACGGAAGTACCCGAAGATGGAAAAAATTATTCTTACATTGGTTAAGACAAAAATAAAATTGCAACACTATTTTGAGTCTTATCCAATAGTAGTGCTAACTAGTTACTCATTGAGGGCTATTCTGCATAAACCGAGCCTCTCCGAAAGGATCGCTAAGTGGGCGATTGAGCTGAGCCCTTTCGAGATAAGCTACGAGCTGCGCACTGCGATCAAGGGGTAGGTTGTGATAGATTTTCTATTAGATCATGAGCTCGATGAAGAATTTGACGCACCCACAGAGCACCAATGGTAATTCTACATTAATGAATACTCGAATCAAGCAGGGTCAGGGGTCGGTGTTGTAATCAAAACTCCAAATGGAACACTCTTAACCCAAGCGATTAGACTTGAGTTCCCGACAACAAACAACAAAGTGGAGTACGAAGCTCTATTAGCTGGTCTTCGCCTGGCTAAGGAGTTGTAGGTACGAAACTTACATGTGTTCAGTTATTCTTAATTGGTTGTGAAATAGGTGGTAGGTGATTACAACGCCAGCCAAATAAAATTTGACCACATCCCTCCGGTGGTGAACTGGAGGGTCGGTCAATTGGCAAGTGCAGCATCCGGTTCAGGGGATAATTTGACTAGGGTAGTCCTAATCCAATGGACACTTTAGCTCGCCCCTCCATATTAGAACTTAAACATGTCTATGTTATCCTATATGACCTGATCGTGATTTACATCAAAATCGGTACGTTGCCTGAGAGCAAAGAAGAGGCTAAAGCGATTAGGATAAAGGCAGCAAAGTATATGGTCACCCATGGGAAACTATATTATTGGTCATACTTAGGCCCCTATCTATGATGCCTAACCCCCTCCGAAGCGTAAGAAGTTCTCTGAATAATTCATAGTGGCGTGTGTGAAAATCACACCGGAGGTCGCTCGTTAGCCTATAAGGCCCTAATGCAAGGCTACTTTTGGCCACATATGTCATGGGACGTAGAAGAGTTTTCCAAAAAATGTGACAAGTGTTAAAGGTACAGGCCACTCATCCATCAACCCCTGGAGGACCTACACTTTATGGTGATTCTATGACCGTTCGCTCAATGAGGGATGGATGTGGTAGGGCCGCTCCCACCTACCCGATCACAGAACACATATGTTCTGTTGGTTATAGACTACTTCAAAAATAGGTAGAAGCTGAGCCTTACCAATCCGTGACCCACACTCAAGTGAAAGGATTTATTTGGAACAACATCATTTGCCGATTTGGAATTCCTAGATCGATTGTGATGGAAAATGGGACAAATATGGATGACCAACATGTCAGAGAGCTCCTCAATGAGTATGAAATCAACCAAAAATTGGCAGCCATTAGCCACCCACAAGGAAATGGCCAGGCAGAAATCACGAATAGAATAATCTTCGATTGTATCAAAAAGATATCAGAAAAAGAAAAAAAGGAACTGGCTAGATGAGCTCTCGAAGGTACTATAGGCCTACCGAACAACCCTAAGAAGACCAACTAGAGAAAGCCTGTTCGCCATGGCTTACGGATCCGATGCACTGATCCTAACCGAGCATGTGATGCCCACACTCGGAAGCACTGATTGGGACCCCTCAGTAAACGGAACCTCGATCTGATAGATGAGGAAAGGGAAAATGCAGCGATCCGACTGTCCTTATACCATCAGATCCTGGCATAATCCGAAGGTGGAACACCGAACCTTCACTCTGGGAGAATTGGTTTTAAAGCGAAAGGTGGGACTGCTACCAAAAATGAAACCCCACTGGGAAGGCCCCTACCGAATAGCTAAAGTCGTAGGGAAAGGAGGCAACAGGCTCAAAACTCTGCGAGGGAAGTAAGTGAACAAACCTTGGAATGCCACCTACCTAAAGAGGTACTATCATTAAAGCTGTATCCAAATTATAATCTGTTGTTTATGTTAGTGCTTTTTTGAGTGCCAAGGTATGGCGCTTGGAGCTAAGTGGTCAATAAAAACATTTTTCCAAAAGTACAACTATCATGAATGTATTTACACAAAAATTCCAAGTGAGAGAGGCAAGTGGCACTATTGGCCAATCACTTTTCTCTTAGGAAACCTACAAAAATTGCAAGTGAGAGAGTCAAGTGGTACTATTAGGCGATCGCCTATCACTTAGGAAATCCTATAAAAATTCCAAGTGAGAAAGGTAAGTGGCACTATTAGGCGATCGCCTAACACTTAGGAAATCCTACAAAAATTCCAAGTGAGAGAAGCAAATAGCATTAATAGTTGATATCCTAACACTTAGGAAATCTTACAAAAATTCCAAGTGAGAGAGCCAAGTGGCACTATTAGCAAATCGTCTATCACTTAGGAAATCCTACAAAAATTCCAAGTGAGAGAGGCAAGTGGCAGTATTAGCCGATCGCCCAACACTGAGGAAATCTTACAAAAATTCCAAATGAGAGAGACAAGTGGCACTATTAGCCAAACGCCTAACACTTAGGAAATTTTACAAAAATTCCAAGTAAAAGAGGCAAATGGCACTACTAGTCGATCGCCTATCACTTAGGAAATCCTACAAAAATTCCTAGGGAGAGAGGTAAATGGCACTATTAGCAGATCACCTAACACTTAGGAAATTCTACAAAAGATGAAAAAACTTAGCCACCCAATCACCGGTTATGTTAGTTGTTTAATTAAAAATAGAAGAAGCATAGGTGAGTTGAGCAGACAAAAAATACTTTTCTTATATAAAAAGGGAAAATAATCCCATTACATCAAATGTCTCTTTGAACAAAGGAAACTTAAAAATAAAACAAATAGAACAACAAACAACAAACAAAACTACAAGTTAACTCAAGTGGCCTGGTCTAGGCCTTCTGCGTCTGGAGTGAAGGAGTCAAGACTAGTGGGTTCCTCCTTGATTGCAGTAGTGGCAGAAGCCATGATCAAGTCAATAATTTTCCCGCCAGAAACTCCTATTTTACCCTGAGAAGTTAGATTGGAAACTTCTCCAACGGGGAACCGATGGAAGAATGGGGGAAGGAGGAAGGAGTGCGGCCAGGGCTGTAACGCAACCCTCAAAGCCCCTCTCAGCCGGGTCTTCAATCGGATTCACATAAGACCTAGAAGGATCGACGGACAGTTTCGCATTGCAGGTGTTCGGAGTGGCAAATGCCCTTTGAGGCCCCTTGGGTAAAGGATAGTCAAAGCCCCCTTCTTGTAATTCTTGGCATACCTCAGGGTAGCCATTTGAGAGAAGCGAGCCACCACAGCCCCTCTGAGGACCCGACCAAGTAGGTCCACAAGCCGAACCCTATCGGAACTAATAGCCTTCAGCTGTTTCTCAGCCTCCAGCCTGACTGCCTTCTTAGCCTCCAAGGCCTTCCCTAGATCATCCTTCTCCTCCTGGAGTCAGCCAAGATAGGCCTTCACCTTGCCTATATCAGTGGAGAACTTTTTTACTGTACTCTCCAGGGAACAGATCTTCTGATCCCTGGACTCAATGGCCTTTTGCATGGCCGCCATCCCGAACACCGTCTGCACAAAGAATACAAAGTTACGAGTACCAAAGGCAAAAGTAAAAGCCAACGACAAAGGAAAAAGATATAAGAGCAAGTTATCTTATTAGGGAGACGCGTAAACAACTCCCTCCTGTCCAATTTCTCTTGAATTTGTTGATCCTTGGGGTCTACAGATCTTATAGTATAATAGATTAATAGGTTGGTACCTGAACATGGAGTCAAGAGGGGTCACCGGAAGGTTACCACCCTGATTGTTCGGCTTGAAGAACATGAGAGTCCAAGCAGAGACACACAACTCAGGAACCTCAGAACCATTATTCCGAGTCCCCTGAGCGGGCGGGTTACTTCCAGAGCCTGATCCGACCAAATGAAGCCTCCTCCTAGGGGCAGTATCCCCTTGATTGGTAGCTTGTCTTTTCCTTCGGACGTACTCGGGAGAGAGGACTGAACATCAGGAGGCTGTTGAACCCCAGTATTCTGTTAGGGTGGGTGTTCTCCTCCACAGAGGCATTGGCGGGACGTTTGCCGAATGAGGGAAGCTAAAGAAGAGACGTATTTTTGGCTGTAGTCGCGATGCTAACAAGACGTTCGGAAGGTAAAAGAGACATACTGTAGGGAATGTTATTCCACATGTTCTGCTTCAGATACCTGAGTTTACCTAAAAAGATCGTATAATCAAGAAGCTCGTAGGGAATGTCCAAGAACTGGCAAATAAACCTGCAGAAGAGAGGAAGACAATGTTTACACACACACTCATACTTATAATGTTTATGAGGAGGGTAGGATGGGAGGCCAACTTCCTAAATCTGGTAGGTACAGTGGCTGAGTTGGAGTATTTCCAGTTCCCCCCAATAACTACCATTATGTGCCTCCAAGTTTTTTGAGAATTAGGATTACCCTTACAAAACAATCGGTTACAAATTAGTAAGAAGTGATATCATTAATCTATCCTCCCCGTGTGCTTAGTTCTTACTATTCTGTAGCAGAAGAATAGATCAACAATGGAAATGTCCAATTCATAGTTGTGATTTAAAGCCAGCAAAACGGAGATAATTTGCAATATCCCTAATTTTTGAAGGATATAATTGGATTTTATTTAATTATTTTAATTGCATTTTATTTATTTATGTCGCTATTTGTTTATTTGCTTTTATATTTAATTATGTGTTTAATTGATTAATTGTTTGTTAAATTATTTTATTTGAATTAATTAAATTTATTTATGTTGGCTAATTATATGTGCATTCTTATTTGATTCCATGAGATGTGTTTATGTGATTGTATTGTTTTAAAAGTTTAACTATGTTGGTTAAATGATTTTATTTTAGTTTTATTTTTTTATTTTTTATTTTAAAGGATTTGGGTTATAGCCCATGGACCAACTAGATGGGTCATGGACTATTTGAGTGAGATCCTAAATGGGTTGGATAGTGACCCATGGGGATTAGTATATATATATATATATATATATATAATGAGGTGTGCATATATATATATATTTATATTCCTTTCATTAAAAATAATATTTTATTAAAATTGTTATCTAGTTGGAGTTGTCAGACGTATGTTAGGTTTAGAAGAATAGGTAGTATATTTTATCTATATATATATATTCCTAGAGAGTAGATCTAGAAAGAGAAAAAGATAAAGCTAGAGAGAGAAAGAGGAAGAGAAAGAAGGAAGAAGAAGAAGAAGGACCATTAGAGAAGAAGAATAAGGAAGGAGGAGTTCAACTTTTGATCTGAAAGTTTAAGGCAAGTTCTATGTTCTATACTTATCCCTTAGATCTGTTATTTATATGTCTCTAATATAACTTTAAGGATGTTTAAAAGATTATTAAAATTGGAATCCATTTTTAAATTGATCTAAAACATAGGTTTTTATGGGTTTATGTTCAAGGTTGTTCTTCTTGTATGAATTGATAAATTCATGGCTTAAATCTGATTTTTAATGGATTTCTATATGTTATAATGATGTATTTTCGTGCTTGTGTATTTGTAATACCCCTAATTTTAAAAGAATAATTTTACGATTTATTTAATTATTTTTTTTCCTTTTTATTTGACTATTTAATTACGTGGCTAATTGTTTATGTGTTTTAAATGAATTGTTTGTTTAAATTAATTATGTGCTTAAATGGTGTATTTTAATTAATTTGTTGTTACGAAATTATTTGCTTAATTGATGTGAAATTGATTGTATTTAATTGTTAGGATTAAATGTTTTAATTATTTTATTTTATTTTTACTTTTAAAGGAGTTGAATGTGGACAGTAGTAATGGACCAACCCAATGGGTCCCATTGACTACTTGGATAAGAGACTTGATGGGTATGGAGGATTATTCATGGATAGTTGTGTATGTATATATATATATATATATATATGGATGAATATATATATAAAGATAGTATTATATTATTATTATTATTAACATTAGTATTAGTAGTATTATGGGATAGTCTGATATATATATATATATATATATATATATATTAAATTATATATATATATATTTATGCCTATACTTATATAGTTAGTATTTATTGTTATTTTATTTTTCCTTTTCTTATTTTCTTAAGGCTCATGACTTAGGGTAGGATTAGGATTTGGATTAGGTTAGATTTATGTAGCCTATATATATACATTATAAGTATGTGAAAGGGGTATTATTATTACGTGCATAATAGAGACATAGAAAGAAAGAGAATAGGGAGGAAAGAAAGAGGAAAACCAAAAGAAGAAGAGATGAGTTTTGGCTAAGAAGCAAGGGCCGAACCTTAGGAGGAAGAAGGAGGTTACTTGTGGACTAAAACCGAGCAACAGAGAAGTTCGAAAGCGACCCAAGGTTTGCCGGAAAACTAAGGAAGAAGAAGTTTAAGGGTTTCAATTCGAAACCACAAGTTCTTCTTCTCTCTCTTCCCCTTTGATTTTGTGTTCTATTTGTGCCTAGGACAATTCTAGGATGGATAAACAGTAAAATCGACAATGATTGCATGCTTAAATGGATTAAAAACAATGTACGTGTTTATGTATATATGGTTGTTTGATTTTGATCTTTGATGCATGAAACTTGTTTTAATTTGTTTAAATTATGCATAAAGGATTAAAATAAATATTTGGAATCGTTTGGGACTAAATACAAACACATAGGACCCTTAACGAAGGAAATCAGAGTAGACAGAGGTCGTCGGAGACGAAGAAGATGACTCGCAATAGGAATGAGTGGACTCAGTTCCAACTTAGCCGACTCAGTTATTAATCAAGCTGATTCAGTTGGAATTGAGTTAACTAGATTAATGAACAATCTGACTTATTTGAGAATGAGCTAACTCGGTTGGTAATTAAGGCGATTTCTTTAGAGAAGAAGCCGATTTAGTTGGGCTGCGACCTGGGTTCGACGTTTTAATTGCCCAAAAATTGTTTTAACATATTTTAATCAAATTTTAAGGGTTAATTGGATGGTTAAGTTTTAAATTTATAAAATGTCACTACTACTTCTAACTACTAATGTAGCAAAGGTGAGTAGGGATCATCCACAGGGATTGGGGGCAGTATTGATATGAAAACAATATAAGGTTAGTAGGTCGAGTGATCAAAATGTGGTTTCTTTGGTTGATTAAACTACAAACTAAAACTAAACAAGTTCAATATAATACAAGTAATATTAAATAAAGGATAGGAAAAACAAGAGAGAGAGGTCTTGGGACTTAGAGGTCACCATTAAACATCACCTTTCTAGACACTCAATATGTAATGAATGAGGGGAAACATGTGTGGCAATAATAGTGTGTGTGATTGATTGTTTCAACAAGTATGGATGATCAATTAAGTATATATTGTCTAAACAATATAGTAAATAGCATAATATATCAAACTAAGCTATTATTCCTTCCTTTAAGCTCATAATCCAAACACATCAAAAAGCTAGAGAAATATATTACTTGCATTCATAAGCATGGAATATCAAACAATAAGCATGGATTGTCCTCCCATCTAAGAAACTAAGGCAACTACACTACAACTAAGATAGGGATATGAAAATTAAACTAAATAAACTATGGGAGAGGCACAATCCATCAAGAAATGAGTTTGAACCGTCAAATGAACCACAAGAGTATTCTATTAAGCACCATGCCTTGACAATCTCTAGATTCATAGCATCAACACCCATAAACATGCATCAATAACATAAAAACTAGAGATAAACATATGAACATCTATTCTAGCATACATAAACATATGAATAGAATGAAATAATCAATTGGAAGTATTAAACCGCATAAATCATTATATAAACAAGATTCATATATAAATCAAATGTCAAGACAAGAATTATAACACAAATCCCCTCAAAATACAAAACATTAAGGTCTAGAAGGCATGCTTAAGGCTAACTCTAGCCCCAAGAAGATGTTTAGCCACTCATTAATGTAGTCCTCCAAACCTCAAGGGCCATCTCTATGGTAGGAATGATTTTCTTCTTGATAAAAAGCCTAGATGAATGGAAGAACTCTCAAATGGTGTGTGTCTCTAATCTCTAGCCTCTCCTCATCTCTCTTCAATATGTGTCCAAGTATATAAGTATATAAGTATATGTGTAAAAACTGCTCAAAATCCTTATATAGGTAGCTCAAGTGTTACACCCAATGGTCTGGACTCATGCACTAGGGCTCCTTCAATGATTGCACCATAAGCCATCTTTTATTGAGTTGGATTCTGTTTTATTTCGCACTTGAGAGGGTTAGATCAATCGAAAGTTGATAAGATCGATTGCACTTTGGTGAGATCTATCAAATGTTGGCGAGATTAATCCAGCCTTAGCGGCGCCTTTTAGAATACAAATCTGAGATATTTTTGGGATATTTTGGGGAAAAAGACCAAAGTGGTAGGTGGAGATAAGATCAAAAGTTTTCGATCGATCTGAGGAAAGTTGGATCGATCGAAGATGGTGAATTCTTTTGAATAAGGACAAAGGGGTTCTATCCATCTTGATGAGGCCAGATTGATCACTATGAGATCGATCAAAGAAATATGAGATCGATCGAAGATGTTGTTTTTCCACCACTTTGCTTCCACTGCTCTTTTCTTCCATTCAGCTCAAGATTACTTCTTTTATGTTCTAATTTGGTTGAATTGACTTATTTTGGGGATAAGTGCCTGAAAAGGGAAATAACATGAAATTAGACTAAGACAAGAAAATAAGATAGGATAAGGTCCTAGAATACCCAAGCTTAAGGGGTTTAAATACACATTTTTCAATGCTCTTTTAGCGTGTGCACAAAATGTGTACTTTTTGAATTAAGAATTAAGAGTGCAAAGTGGGCATCAACCTTTACATTTATAAAAGCCACGTACGTTGAGTATAGTGAGAAGGGATCATCCTCAGGGATTGAAAAAGTGTTGGAATCTAACTCGACCTTAGTGCTAATGAGATTGGAAAGAGAGCTTGGTTTGGTGATTAAACTAAAGTTCAATTAAACGAAAATGCAATTAAATTAAACTAAAGTGAATAGGATTTAAGAGATAGAAGAGAGTCTTAGGGTATAGGAACTATCACTAAGCTCATGCAATTAACCATTTGCCTTCAATTAATGGGGAAAACATTATTGCAATTTAAATGTAGCTACAATCATTAGTACAATTTGCACTTGTAAGCATGAGACTATCCAATTTAAGTATGAATTGTCTACCTAACAACAAATAAACTAGGGCGTAACACAACCCATCTAGATAAAGGCATAATCCATCAAACTTATTAACCAAAGTGTATCTAATAAGAACACACATCATTCAAAAGGATAATACAATTTGCATATAATAGGCATGGACTATCTAATGCAAGTATGGATTGTCTACCTTACAACAAGTAAACTAGGGTGTAGTACAACCCATCAAGACAAAGCCATAACCCATCAAACTAGTTAACAATTGTATCCAATAAATACCATGCATAGCCATCACTAAACACAATTACAAAAAACATTTGGTGTAGAGCATAATTCTCAATTAATCACACATAAGATAACATGCAACCAACATGGAGAATTAATATGAAGGATTAATCAATAACATCTTGGTATAACCAAGTTTCATTACACAACGCCATAACACTAACTACAACATTTAAATCCCCAAAAATTGAAAGATAAGGGTTTAGATTACACAAGCTTAGGGCTCATCGAAGCCCTAAGTAAAGAGCTAGCCAGTCATAGAGGAGGTGGATGTCAAAAGTAATCCCCAAACATGGTTTCATCTTCTTCTTCTTTGAATTCTAGAGATAGAGTATGTAGATCATGAAATGTGTTCTTGGTGCCTCCACTCCTCTCTTTTCTTCTAACCCTAATCTCTAACTTTTTTCTACAACTATCTAATAAATTGAATACAGAATAAAAGCTTAAAAAATAAAAACTCTTCTTTACAAATAGTACAATCCCCTTTTATATGTGACCTTTAGAGCCCAAAACAGGTTAGAAATAAGCCTCAAAATGATGCAATCCCGTAGCCATTAGGCAGGTCAAGTTCGGGCCAAACCGCGCACAAAAGATCTACTGCCAAGTATGTTGCGATCGATCGCACAGTGTTGTGATCGATCGCAACTCTGCTACAATCAATTGTAATTGGCTGGCATGATTCAATCTTATCCGCTGACATGGTTTGGCCTTATCTGTTAACTGGGCACTAACATGGACTTATGAACGATCGTGATGAATGTGTGATCGATCGTGATGAAGGCATGATTGATCGTGATGATGTGGCGGCCTCATCTGCTGACGTGGCTTGTGAATGATCGTGGAAGGCTGTGATCAATCGTGATAATGTTGCGATCAATCGTAAGCCCTTTTTGGCATTTTTCTAAACTTTTTGTCGCGGCATTTGCTTGACTCCAAAAAGGCTTTAATGAACCGATTTTAGCCCGTTTGAACCTTATTGGCCTGCAATTGACAAAAACATAAATTAGGACTAAAACGGGAAAATAAGGATATATGAAAGGTCTAAAATACCCGAGATTAGGGATGAAATGTGCAATATTTTAGCACTTATCACACCCCCAAACTTAGATATTGCTAGTTGTAATATCCCTACTTTCAAAAGGGTAGTCCTGGTATTTAATTTAGTCTTTAATTGCATTATTTATTCTTTATTTACATTTTATGTGTTTTGATTAAATTATTGGCTTGATTAGTTGCATTAGTTG
>JAOTQH010257401.1:0-11486 GCA_025631255.1 Cornus kousa | reverse complement strand
ATTCAGATCTATATATTGCTTGAGTACAAAGAGCCTATATATAGGCATGGTAAAGATAAGAATATATGGAAGGTGTACAATAGTGGAGCCACCGTGATTGGCGGAGGATTTTACAGAAATATTTATAGTTTGAAAGAAATTGACCGGATCACCGTAAGTGGTGGAGGATTTTGCTCCATGATTATATAGAAATATTTATATATTTCAATAGAAACAACATATTTCCAGAGAAATTTGTTTGATCCGTGGTCTACAACCATGATTAGAGAGGAGAGATGTAAATCGCCTTCAATTGCTTCAGACGAGAGCAGAGAGAAGAGACAAACGGAGGCCACAAATGATAGGGTTTTGAGAAAAAATATGTTATATACCTGGTACCTCCGCTACAGTACCTGATATAAGTTTGATATAGGTTTGGGCTTCTGATATATCTGCTACAGTGTACATAACACCAATATCACCAATATGGTGATATGGGTTTTGGGCCAATAATCTGATATGTTGTTATACTGTTGCAAATCATATTGGTCCGCCCCAAACATGATATAGGCTCAAATTGTGAAACCAAAACACCAAAACCAATATCAAACCCAACGCCAAACGGGCCCTTAAGTTTTTAGTATAGTTTGTCATTTAACATGCTATAAAAGTAGATCAGGTTCTAAGCTCGAATCTCACTACCAACTTGGTAATCATAATTGATATACGTGTTTAGCCGACTTACCGTAGAGAATTTGTCCATGCCTGATGAGGCGTGGTTGAGGATATAAATAATCAAGTGACACTGTCTAACAATTTAACCTTTTGGAAAAGCTGATTGTTAACATTTATTGAAGCAAACAGATTGAAAACACAAGTCTTCTTTAAGAAAGACTAAGGTTACTCCAATCAACGTCGAAAACTAGATTTCTAAAGGAAAATCTAGAAGAAAGCCTGAAAAATTGTTTAGAAACTGATAATATCTGAAATTATTCTGATTTAGGATTGATTACAGCAGATAAGAGGGCTTTTCTTTTTATAAGACACTATTAATGGCACTACCTTTTCCTAGACTGACTTTCAAAATGCCCATAAAGCATTAATAACAACTTATACTATTCCCAGGACAGTTTCAGATTTCCCATGTAATAATTAAAATCTTGACTAGACTCTACATCAGTCATGAACATGGAACTTGCAGATTCAAATGGTGTGACCTATGAAAGGGCTTGCTGTAATTTTTTATTAGGATATTATGATGGTGCTAACCTCCCACTCAGCAATTATGCTCTCTTTTTTTTTCGGTTGCGTTTGCCTGTGCCAGAGAGAGAGAGATGGCAGGTTTCTCTCATCTGTAGCATACTACCGCATGAAATCAGCATGTGATCGGAATTTGCCTTTTGGAAGGGGGGAAAAGAAATTCAGTATGTGATCCCTAAATCTGAGGTGGCAATCTGTCAGTTGGGGTTTGAGCCCCACCCTTTCTACCCATAAAAAAGAAGAAGAAGAAGAAGGTTGTAACCTAGTGGTACTTTCCTCGCATTCTAAAGTAGAAGTTCAAGAATTCACGTCTTCATAAGAGCAAAGTGGGTGTGTGAGTCTCAACTAGGAAGAAAAGAAAAATTATTGTATGGAAATTTAAATGACTCCATGAAGGGAAAACAAAGAAAAAGAGAGTGTGTGAAGTGGAACGAAGCATGCCTATGAAATGTCAATTTATATTCTGTCCTTTTTTATAATTCTAATGCTAACATTGTTTTAATATTAATAAAGCAGATATGCTTGAGGTTAATGGTTATTCATTCAGAGGCAAAGATATGGCAATAGGTTTTTTTTGTGTTCCTTACTCATTTTCTTCAATTTTTCAGATTTGGGATACTGCTGGGCAAGAAAGGTTTCAAAGCCTTGGTGTGGCTTTTTATCGCGGAGCAGACTGCTGTGTTCTTGTGTATGATGTAAACGTCATGAAATCTTTTGATAATCTCAACAATTGGCGGGAAGAGTTTCTGATTCAGGTATCATTAATCCATTGGTGATTCAGTTTATATCAGATTTCAAAGAACCAGTGGTTGAAAGTGAGTTTTTGTGGTTTCGATGTTCAGGCCAGCCCGGCTGACCCTGAAAACTTTCCTTTTGTCGTATTGGGGAACAAGATAGACGTTGATGGTGGCAATAGTCGGGTGGTAAGCGTTTTCTCTTCTGTTGACATGCATTTACTCCCTCATTGAAGGTGTTCTGTTGGCAATCTAGGATGTATGTGCAATCCTCATTTTTGGCAACTAAATGGGTTTTTCTATGGGCCTTCTCATTTGATATCAGGTTTCTGAGAAGAAAGCAAGGGCATGGTGTGCCTCCAAGGGAAATATACCTTACTTTGAGACTTCTGCCAAAGAAGGATTCAATGTGGACGCTGCTTTCCAGTGTATAGCTGATAATGCTCTCAAGAATGAGCCTGAAGAAGAAATGTAAGGATTTTTTATGCACCTGAATTGTTTGATCTGTTGGGTACGCAAGTATTTGCAACTTCCACTTCCCTCCCTCCCTCCCAAAGGAAAAAAGTATTTAAAAGTTTTTGGAAAGTCGAAATTGCACTTTGCTTTAATAGTTTGTGTAAGACGTAGTAGAGGTTTCATCTAGACAGGACAGTAAAGTCTTTGCACTAGTGTCTTGTTGTATATACCTACGTGTGTGGATAGATTAGGAGAGAGAAAGAGAGAGATTCTCTTTTTGTTATATCAGTTCTCCTTTTTAATGATTAGTGGCTTTGTAGTTGAACGTTAAAATTTAGGGATAATTACACTTACCTCCCCTGTAGATTGCTTAAATAACAAGGACCTCCCTGATGGTTTCAAAAATAACAGACTGTCTGTTGATTTTGACCCGAATGTGTTGAATATCTATTTTAACCATTGTACTTTTATAGTTCAACGTATGGATAAAATAGCATTTTCAAGCTTTCTAAGGGCATTCTCAGGTTTTAAGTAAATTTTGAGCATGATATCAGGTAAACAAGAGTGTTATGACAGGGGAGGTAGGGCTGTAAACGGGCCGAGCCGAGTATTGGGATGTTTGAGCTCGGCTCGGCTCTTCAGCATGGTGTTTGAGCTTGGCTCGAATTTGCTCAGGAGCCATTCGAGCCAAGCCCAAAGCTCGTTTAAGAGCTATATCACACATTCTTTATATATATACTCCGTATCCTATATGCATGTTGAAAGTACTAGTTTACATAGAAACCCAGATTTCCAACAATCATATCTATACATATGTATAGAAACCCATATTTCACACGTTTAAATAGAAATCCAGATTTCCAACAATTATATCTATACATATATTATTATTATTATTATTATTATTATATAACACCAAGAAAAAAGAAATAAATTATGTAGATCTGCGTTCCAAAAAATAGCTTTCTCCTGTATTCCATCATTGTAGATATGTGAGAGAAGAGAGACGCTGATAGAAGGTTGATCACCGTATATATGTATATATCTACGAGAAGATAGACTCTGGTAGAAGATGTCGAGAGAGAGAGAAAAAGATGCTGCAGTCGATTCGAAGATGCACTGCGATGTAAGAGATGTATGTTTAGGGTTAGGAATTAGGATTTCTTTGTGTGTGTGTGTGTGTGTGTGTGTGTGGGCTCATGGGTCTGATTTTTTTTATGGGCCTTAGATGGGTAAGAGCTAAAAACATAATTCTCTTTCACTTTAAGTGGCCTTATATAAATAGATAAATAGGCCTTATGTATTAAAATAAATGTATAGGTTGTCACTAATAGATGTCTTTAGTTATATGTCTTTAGGTTGTCACAGTTCCCAATGACACTTAAATTGGGACGGAGGGAGTATTAATGTGTATATTACTACATATGTTTGCAAATGCGTTTACAAGCTTTGTTTACGAATACAAATGAGTTTTGTTCACAAACACAAACGAGCCGAGCAGGGGGTGGTTTGAGATTGGTTCAGTTATTGATCTAGCTTGAAATTTCTGTTTGAGATTGATTCATTTATTAAACAAACGCACGTGAACTGAGCTCGAGTTGTTCGTCGAACGTTTGGTTCATTTACAGCCCCAAGGGGAGGTCAATATTACTTGGACCTAAAGGTCGGTGTTATATTTGAAGCTAGAGGTAAGGTCCATGTTATTTAGGCAATCTACATGGGAGATTAGTGTAATTTTCCCTAAAATTTATCTGCATTTGACAACCTGTTGTAGTAGATTTTAATTATTACCTTTTTTTGGCACAATTAAATCCTTCACGGTTTGAAACCAGTATACTTTGTTTTGTTTAACTGTGAAGAATATTCCACTTATGCCTTCATTTATTTGTTCAAAGCAACAAAAATATGAGCTTCCGTTTAAAATTTGATTTGATGTTTATCAGTCCAGGACAAGTGAATTTACCTTGGAAAATTTGATGTACCATTTTAAAGGTGCTAGCGGCATAAAGGCACTCCTTCTGTCTGGATTACCAAGGGCTACATTCTTCTATTATTATTATTATTATTATTTTTAAGTATTCAAAATATTAGGTTTAACTCCAATACATTCATAATTTAATTTTCACGACAGGAATGTGATATCTGGCATGCATCCCAATGTAGGGTTTAGTTGTAACAAACTTCTGATTTCTGAGCTAGGGTCTATAGAGTACAATGCATAGTCTTGTAGACTGTATTTACCGTATTGTGTCTATTATACTTGCTCTCTTATGTAGTCCCATAAAAATATAACATTTGGTGATGTACAGAACTTATTCTTGGAATACTAATTTGTTACTTTGATCATTGTGAAAGATATCTTCCCGATACCATTGATGTTGCCGGTGGAGGGAGGCAGCAGAGGTCTACAGGCTGCGAATGCTAAAGTAGTACATGATTGGCTCTGCTTCTTGGATTACAGACGCAAGTGATAAATATTTTCACCCAGTTGCAAGGAATATTGAGGGCTATTGAGTTCCCTTGTGCATAATTAGCGCATCAGAGAAAGCTATTGATTCTCTTTATTATTTGTTCATTCAACTTAAAATGTTTATATTTATGTTTGATTTTCATGAAATTGTGATTTTACTGGTAAATGGCACTCTTTTGTTTGTGCTCAACTTTCTATAATGTAGAGTATGTCAAGCGCAGCAGTCTCCACTGCACGAGCTCAACCCTTGGATTTGTGGAGCCCCACAGCTCGTTTGATGTATACATCCTCCGAGACTACAAATACGACATTTTGTACCCTTAAATCCTTCCATTGATGGTCCAATCTTGTCAAAACTAATGTTCAGATTTCTTGTAATATATTAACACATTCGTGTGTGTATTTTTTTAAATCAAAGAGTCTAAATTGGACTAGTCGTCCAATACAATTGAATAATTTCTCGTTTCTCAATGCTACCTTGTTCCTTTGAGATGACTTCTTTGAATGGTTCAACGTGGGAACGACATTAAAAGTTTTTTTTTTTTTTTTTTTTTTTTTTTGGGGACATCCCAAGTTTTACACAATTGAATCATTAGTACGTGATAGTTCCATATCTACTTCAACAAGGGATCCTGACTTGAGTCACACCATTCTTTTTAACAGGTTGCGCTTTTATGCTCCATGTGCGCTCCTGCATTTACGCTTCGCGCACGTTTTGACCTAAATTCTCACTATTTATGACCTAATTATATCGTTCTCCCGCTCCCGCATTCGCCCTCGTTCTCGCTTTATGTAACTTAAATCTTGACACATGAAAGAACATGGCCGTAGAGGCAAGGCAAATGCATCTTTAAGATGTCGAAGAACATTTCAAATTTACTGAGTTGTTTTTTAAACAGTCGATGTAGCAAACATCATATGAAGTATTGTATAAAAAATAACACCATGACATCTACTCTCATTTATAATTTTTTTTTTTTTTAGTGACCAAGAGTTCTTCGAATTTCCTTCAAATTTTCAAACTTTTCCTTCCGCTTTCATAAAACATTGAATCTCCAATTTGGCCAGCACAATCGGTTTAAAAAACCTTTTTTTCCCCTTCTGACTAACCAAATCATACAAAGGATGTACTAAAAACAAATCCTTTTTTAAATTCTTCTTTGCCAAACACCTAAAAATAAAAATAAAAAAATATAATTTACCTGAAAAGGTTTTATATAAAAATTATTTTCTACCCCAAAACAATCGGAGCTTAAATATTCTAAAATAGAAGTCCTCTACAAGAATTCCCACTACCAAATTGTAAATCATTTAAAAGCCAATAAATTTGATTTTTGTAAATTATTTTTCACCAAAACTATTAAAGAATACCGCTACCAACACTTCTCCTAACTATAGATGTCATGATTTCTCAACCTTGATTAAGGCTCGTAGACCTGATTCCTTGCGGCAAGAAGAGTAACAAGTCTTGTTTTTTTTAAGATTAATCTGGGGTGTCTGGAGCCTCGCCTCGACTAATCGCCAGGACTCAAGACGGGCGTCTCCCACCCTCCCACCATAGGCTGGGTAAGTCGTGGAATATGGCTACAGAGGCATAGCCCCAAAGAAATTGTTTGCACCCAGCAGCAGTCGAACCTCAAACCTGATGCTTTATGAGGCACCAGGGCCAAATGACCCTTGCGCCATCTACATTTTCATCAAATTTCCTCAATCACAAATTAGGCTGTTTTTTCTTCCATACTACCATTCAATTTATTTGGTCCTACACACACACACACACACAGCAGATGAGAGAGGAGGAGGCATCTGGCCCAAGACAGCCAAAACATATATTTTTTTCTCACAAAATCTCTTAAATGTGGATCAAAAATATCAGACTGCGGCACAAGACAGCCAAATTTTTTCAAAGTGGAGCTATAATCTATAGGTAAACTCTGTTGCATTTAGTTTCATCTGACATAAGTACTCGCTTTTCGCATAATGCCAATGAATCAACCAGTGCAAGCAGCTTTAGAATACCATATATACTGACATTTCCTAATTGCTAACAATAAACTCTACCGGCATCTCGACTTTTTCTTTCTTTTTCCTTTGTTTTCATTATTCAAGTAGAATACCTTTGATCAATGTAGTTTCTACAGTTCATCTTTCGTTTTGTGATCCTGGCCTTTCAAATTTTTGTTGATGAGTGCTGCCAAGTCCTTCAAGCTAGATTTCGTAGGAAGTTTGATCTGCATTGTAAAATTAACATTAGGTAAAAGAAGGCTAAGGAATATGAATGAGAAACAAACGGTGGATATGTGATGAAATAATTACTGGATTGGATTTGTCACCCGCCGGGTAGAGCAGGAGTGTTGGATAGTCATCTACCTGCAACACAAATTACCATAAACTCTTTATCAGACATGGTCTTTCTAGAGTCACCCATAATTCAGATAGCATTAATGTAAAATTGATAGTAAAACTCGTAAATAAAATGTCAGCATATCTAAAGAGGTAGGAGACAAGGATTTCTTTTTGTTCGTCTCCTTCTGTGCTTTTCTTTTTCCTTTGTCCCTTTCTTCCTCGTATTCTGAAGGGTGATTAGTTCCACTCCATAATTTCACAAGAAGTTAAAGAATGCTCCATAATATTTTATTGGCAAAGAAACGTCATGGATAAAAGGGGTTGATCAAGTCTTTTTTAGAATTCATTTGATCAATATTAATTTGATTCAGGCTATACGTAAAGTATAGAAACTTGGGCAAATTCCTAATAAAAAAATTATTATATAAATAAAAGAAAGAAAAAGCTAAAATGACAGGTTTAGTTGATTGCTTGAAACAATGAAATACCACAGTTGACCGACTTCAAGAAATGGAAATAAGAACTACAAGTAAAAGGACAACAGATGTGACTTTGATGAGGAGGGCAACAGGCGAAAACCCTTCATGGATCCACTCATGCAAGAATTCAATCAGTCTAGGGCACTCAAATACAAGTAATGAGATGGGCAGAATGCCAGAAAAGTACTAGAGCATATGGCACAAGATAAATGGATAATGAAGGTGATGATCACCTCAACGAGCTTACTAATGCTTGACCTGGATTATCAATCTAGATGGGGCAGAATGCCAGAAAATTATTAAAGCATATTACACTAGATAAATGGAAAATAAAGACGACAATTATCTCAAGAAGCTGACTGATGCTTGACCTGGATCATCCAATAGTCTCAAAAGAATTGAGCATGAAGGACATCCATAAGAAATTTATATTGGTTTCATTTGATTCTGATTGTCAAATAGAAATTATCAGGGAAAACCTGTGATATTGCTATGCAAAAATTAAACCTTAAACATGTCCACAAGACAAATAGAAAATGATATGAACCCTTGACGGGCCTTTTAACATCATGTGACAGAAATAGTTCCATTTTGTTTTACATAGCATCTCAGAAAGTCTAATGATGCATAAACTAGTGCAGTTAGCAGATGAATAAAAAAAAAATACTGCACAGGGAAGACGGAAAGAGTGGGAACGCTGAATTTCCTCCTTTTTGTAAGTAAACAAAGAGGAGGTAACTCCACATCATCCAAAGTACATATTATGCAGTCCTTCCACAGACACCACGTGGACACTAAGTTTCAGGCTTCCAAGCTTGGTGAAGACTTCTAAAGGCACAAAATTCCACCAATACTGAAGTAAATTGTGACGTCCCTGTTGTTCCCACCTTTGAATTAGGGTTTGCCCTTTTAAATGTCAAAAAGGCCGTCTCAGGTCCATTTCACTAAGCTTCAAGTGATTCTGGTGTGCTCAGTGCATTACACTGATATACAGGGGTGCATGTTTCGTTTATGACTCTTAACATTATGGATCTTCCTTTGCACAATGCAGTCCAGTTGGGGTGATTTTTTATTTGCTTTTGTTCTTATGATTTGTTTTCATATTGGAAATGGTTTTTCTCCATGTTCCATGAGTTGTAATGTGAGGGTATGCCCTCATTTTCCATTGTATAAAATTTTCCAATACAATAAATGACACAACTAGCTTATGAAAATTACATATATACATATGTATATATTTATATTTATGTTATATATTTTTTCCCCGGAAGATAAAGCAAACACACACCCATACCCACATGTCCCCAATGGGGAGGAGAGAGATATATTTACTTTATATCTATATTATAAAACTCTACAATTGAATTAGCTTAAAATTATTATTATTATTATTATTTTGATAAGTCAAATTTCACTAAAGGCGCTCAAAAAGGGAGGGCTCCCAAAGGAAATAAAAGCCCGTCCACAACGACATTATAACTTTAAGATATCCACAAAATCCAAAAGAAGATCCATAGAATTACAATTCCACCCATTTACCAAAAAAGATAAAGACAGTATATTATATTTGAGAGACCAAATAGGAGACTCCCCCCTTCTCTCTCTCTTAAATGATCTCCTATTTCTCTCCCGCCACAAACCCCACCATAAACAAAGGGGAGTGGCCCTCCAAGCTGTAGTCAGGGGCTTATTTATTATTACTTATATAATGTTGGGTGCTTATGTGTAATTTATGAAACTTACTAGTACAAATAGAATGTGGTGGAAGGATGAAAGCATTCTTTCATTCTTTATCTCTTTCCCCATATCTCTCTTTTTTTCTCTCCAACTCTTTCTTCTCTTCTTCATCTTCTACTTTACTCTTGTTTTTGATTATATCATAAAGTCATGGTATCAGAGCATGGTTTGTAAAGCTCTATGCGTGTATTTGAAACCCTAGGGCAAGTTTGTATAAACCCTAATGGGTGTGAAGGGTTTTGAAGAGATTCCAAGATAGAATTTGTTTGCAGTCTTGATCAATGTTTTTTTCGTGTTCGCGTGGTTCTGAAACATTGGTTTTTCCTTGGTCGTTCGTGATTCTTGTATGCTCTACTTTGTTGCTTTCTAGGGTTTGTGTGGGCACTTTTTATGCATCTCAGAAGACAGTAATTTCTCTAGTTGCAGTTGTTTGTGTGTTGAGAGAGGTGATTCTCTACATATTTCGTTGTTGTTTTGTTTCTGAGAAATGTATACCCAGAAACAGTTTGATAAAATGTTTGGCTGAGAGGTGACTTCAAAAGGTGGTTCTCCTCTTAGTCTGCCTCCAGTGTTGGGAGATAGTAGTGATCACCATCCAGGCCTTTGTATTACGATTGTTAAGTTGGATGAGATGAACTATATGGAGTGGGTTTAATCTACTTGTACGCATATCATTGGTCGTAGGATGATAGACCATATCAAAGGGACTATCACGTACCTCCAAGAGTGATCCTGCATTCAAAGAGTGTTGTGTAAATAATGCATTAGTTATGACGTGGTGGTTGTAGTCAATGCAGTCACAAACCAGCAAAGGGTTTCTATTTGTGAAAACAACTAAATAGCTATGGAAGGCTGTGAAAGAGGATGTATTCATCGGTTGGTAATTTTGCAAAACTGTGTAAGCTCCAACAACAGATTTCAAGATTTAAGCAGGAAGACCAAACTCTTGCTACATATTACCACACTCTACATGGTAAATGGGAAGAGTTAGATCACTACCAAGGCTACATACCTGTGTGTGCAATTGATGTTAAGGCGTTTCGGGCTATGGTAGAAAGGTATTGAATCTATAAGTTCTTGGGTGGTCAATATCCAAAATACGAGTATGCCAAGGTACAAATGTTAAGTAAAGATGTGTTTTCGTATATCCAGACTGAGGAGAGTAGAATGAAGGCTATCTCTGCAGCTGTATACAATAAGCCTGAGGCAGAAGTACCATTGTTTGAAAGGTCTGCTCTTGCCACACAATAGTGGAACAAACCCAACCCTCCAAAAGGAGGGAGGCAAGATGATATAAGTAAGCTAAGGTGTGATCAGTGTGGGCGAATGCGCCACACTAGGGAAACATGCTGGAATCTACACGATCGCCTTACTCCAGCTTCTGCTCATGCGAATGCTAGGCCTGGTCCATCCAAGGGGTTATCTACATCACATGTTGGAGCACATGAGACTACCTTTGCTGGTCATGCTTTCTCAAGGCCAACGAGTTCTTTATCCGTGGTTGAAGTTGATCCTCTTTGACATCTGCTAGCTCAAAAATGCCTCCACTTCCACCTCTAACTTTACTCAGACAAGTACCTCTCATTTGGCACATCAGGTTTCCATATTATCTGATGGGCCACCTGGATCATTGATTCACGAGCCACTGATCACATGACTAATATGGCATCTGATTTCTCTTCATACAGTTTATGTTCTGGTAGGGATAAGGTTAGAGTGGTTGATGGCACCATCTCCTCCATTGCAGGGAAGGCTACTGCTTCTGCTTCTCCTGATCTTACCATATCCTCTGTTCTTCATGTCCCAAAGTTTACCAATAACCTCCTTTATGTCGGTCACATTACCAAAGGAATGAATTGTAGTGTAACCTTTTTCCCATCTCACTATGTGTTTCAAGACTTGGACAAGAGGAAGACGATTGGGAGTGGACTCGAGGATAATGGCTTGCATTTGCTGAACGCGAGGCCAACTTCTTATTATGTTGCAAATCAATCTAGTGTTAGGAATAGTAATGTCAATAAAGAT
>JAOTQH010257391.1:0-11486 GCA_025631255.1 Cornus kousa | reverse complement strand
CGTCTGATCGTAGTAGGAGACCATTATCAAGCAACAAAGCCAGCATTACAGGTGCTCTAGCACCTTCCTCTGGAGTCAAGTGTCCCATGTTACCATTTATCTCTGTTTTGACATATCCAGGATGAACACAATTTACACGAAAATCAGGAAATTTCGTTGCTACAAGTCTAGTATAGGCATTTATGGCGGCTTTGGAAACTTTATAGGCAGACACTGTAAGGGGCCACCAATTAAGCCTGCAACTTTTTCTCCTTGAAATCCATTAGAAACCACCGCAAAACCTCGTCTATTTTCTCTTCTGTTAAGCTGCCGACATTTTGCGACTCTTCTTTGACCTTTTTGTTGTTGATAAACTGAAACAAAACAAAAAATAAAAAAGAGAGAAGAAATAGAGCTTACTGTCTTTTTCTCTTCCTTCAACAGACAATCTAATCATGCATGAAACTGATGTGTCTGCTTACTCTTAGTTGCCCATAATATGAGGAAACATTCACTATTCTTGCTGAATTGGAGAGTTGCAGGAGAGGAAGAAGTGCTTCAGTCACTCCTTTGGTTCCATAATAATTTGTGTTGACATACTCTTCTGCCATCTCATGTGTTTAATGAGTTTCTCCAACAAGTGGGCATTCTCATCGCTCACCTGCATATTTCAGAAAGTCTAGTTCTGCTAGCCAATTTGTGTGTTACTTCTAGGAATTATCATTTTTTAGTTTGTAACTATGGAAACAGTTTTTTGTTCTCAAAAAACTGAAAACAGAAAAGTGTACAAAAACTATGCTTGGTTCAGTTTTCTGAAAACTGTTTTCTGACTCGGTCATAAAAATGTATGTTTTCAGAGAATTATAAAAGATTGTTCTCTGATAACAGTTTTCTGTTTTCTAAGTTCTTGAAAACTTTTTCAGAGTGATAAACCAAGCAGGCCATTTTTTAAAAAAAATAACTAGATTCAAAATAAATTGCTTTGAAGTGGGCATTCCAAATTTCGAAATGGGTTTGAATTATTGTCTCTACTTGAGGGTTAAATTTGAGGATAAGATGTTGAAAATAGAATTTAACATTTAAAGTGGGGTTTTGTTAATTTTCTCCCAATAGTTCACTATAAATCCCATCTACACGTCAATTAAGGATTTCCTGATCAGTTTTCTATTTGAATACAGTGTTCATCAACTATGAGTAATTATATTTGTGTAGATTGAGAGTGTTTCAGGAGGAGAAGGAAGTCCAACCTAATGAGGCAAGTATATTTCCATATGTGTTGCTATCTAGGTTTTTATTAAATAGACATGGTTCGTTAACTAACGCGGAGAGAATGTTTCACTCATAGTTTCCTATATGTAATAACACGCGGTTTCTTATGGTTTCGATTGAGGACCTTTATGTTTTGTTTATGCAACACCAATTTTGGATTGGGTCATTTTAATGAAGTTAGTATTGTTTTATTGTGGTTGGTTGGAATCTGTTACAAGTCATGCCATGCATAATTTCCTAGTGTGGAAGTGTGTGTGAGTCACACTCTATAACTTATGTCAAAAAGTTACACTTTCCCTCCTAGAACCAAAGCAGCGGAATTAAAGTTTAGCATTTTAAAAGACCGAACAAGGTGGGCATTGGCTATTCCTGAAAATTTGGCATCTTTATCTTTTTGGAATTTTCTTAGTTGATATACATTCATGACTTTGTAAGTAACCAAACATTGATCATATTGCTCTGTAATGTAAAGACCAATGCAGTGGGAGTTCATTTAAAACATTTCCTGGATTTACTGCTTCCTAGCAACAACCCGAGTGTTAAATATCCATTCTATGTCCATGATAACACAGAAATTATTTGATAAAAAACGCTAACAAGGAAACTTTTTGTAATACTTACAAACCCCCCTCCTTGTCTGTAGGCTTTATATGCTTCATGATCTGTAATAAGTCCAACAATTCCTGCATTATTGACCTGTAAATAAGTTTATTAACAGAACACTCATTAGCAATTAATCCGATAACCCGATATTCCTAAACACATCAGAAAGTAATGTTAACCAACGCCTTTTCATTTCTTTGTATGTTATCAAATTGAATACATCTTGATAAGCCATTGTGTATGTATATTAATAGCAATAGCCAAGTCACTCAACTCATAAGGAATATCTTGTTTCTCACCAGGATATCGAGTTTTTTGAAATGTGTTTGTACATATTTTGCCAATGAAGCAAAACTGGCAAGATCTTTTACGTCAAGTTGATGAAAAAACACAACTGAGAATCCAGAAACTTTAAGGTTGTCAACAGCTTCAATACCCTTCTTCTCATCTCTGGTTGTTAATATTACTGCAATTCCATTAGATGCTAGCTGACGACATATCTCTAGTCCAATTCCTTTGTTGCCTCCTGTAACCACAGCTAACCTGGAATAACAGTGATCCGCTGAAGATTATATATACATATATATATATATAAATTGTGTATGAATAATTTGTATTTACATATTGTAAAAAATAAGAGTCATAATACCTTTTTGCTGTTGAAGTACTGTTGGTGGTCTCTTCCATTTCTGATGAAAAACTAGAGCTGTGATCTGAGTTGATATTGAATGATGTTCACTTTGTGAGAATCTGCCTTAATTTAGGGTGTGTTTGGTAGGGATGATTCAAAGGGATAGGGAGAGAAAATAAAAAAGATAGGGTGTGATTGCGTTTGGATGAGTTAGAGAGGATAGGGAGAGATAGAGAGGCTATCTATCTCTTATTTGCTTTCTCTCCAATTTTGAGAAAATAAGAAGAGAAAGCATAGTAATTTTAGTGATATTTTGATAATACCAAAACTAGCCACCATAAATCAATATACAAATTTGTTATTTCATTCAAGTCCCATGCTATGTTTGTTTTTATTTTATTTTATTTTTTTTTGGATGGTAAACTAAACACACACACATTTTTGTCCATACCCGGGCTCCAACTCCTCCCCTCTTCTTTGAAGATAAGGAGGTTAATTATACCATTAGACCAAAGGCCCTTTGGTATTTTTTTTATTTTTTGGAATTACTACATGCTATGTTTGTGTTTGATCCACACTCACCTATTGGGTTAGTAGTTTTTCACTCTCTCTTTCCTGGACTCCAATTGAAGAACAAAATCTGAGATTTTTTTTTTTTTTTTGGTAATTCAATTTATTTAATCACAAAAGAAACAAACAAACAAAGGCTACCTACAACGGGCAAGCAAAGAAAAAGAACTACAAGAAACATGTTCCCAAAAAAACAAATTAAAAATGAATGATGCCAGTGGATCTGTTTGCTAAGCCATATTCATAAGTAAACAGGTATAGGTTATCTCACTAATTTGAATTAAGTTCGGGTTCTCAAGAATAATGTACGTGTAAAGTGGTTATGAAAGGGTAAAAAAGTAATTTGTCAACTATTCTTTCTTTTCTTTTCTCTCCTCTATCTTATCCAAACAAAAATAATTATCCTTTCTTTTCTTTTCTCTTCTATCTATCCAAACACAAATAGAAATTATTACTATCATTCATTTTCTTTTATTTTCTCTCATAATTAATACTACCTTTTTTATTTTCTTTTTTAATCTATCCAAACACACCCTTAAGCAGCATTGAAGCTGTCATGAGGTGAGTTTGCCCATACTTAATTCCCATGGTGTTTTGGCATTTTCTCTTTATTTGATAAAGGGGTCAATTATTTAATTGCCTGCTTTTTGATCGCTTGTTATTTTTTTATTTTCCGTATCTTGACTTAATCTTAACAAATCTTTCTCTATTCTATAAAAAGTTGTAACAAATATTTCTCTGTTCTATAAAAAAATTGTAGCTTTATATATCTCAATGAGGTAAGCACCCACGTAATACTAATGCAAAGTTTATCTATTTTACTGGGTTGAAGTGACATATTCTTAAAGTTGGCTGACAGCACCTATTGTAAATCGTATTTTTGCACTCCATTTAATTGCCAAAATTTTTTGGAATAGAAAAGAATTTTTCAGTAGGTTATAATAAAGTAATTTATGTATGCATATCGTCATGGTAAAATAAATTCGAAGTTATGATATCCTTTATTTTATTTTATTTTTTTGTCAAAAAAACTCGTTCTCTGATTACTACTTGAGCTTTCATCCAGTGAGTTCCAACAGAGACTGCAAAACTCTACAAAAATTCAAAGTATGTCGAGTGCTGCAATTGTGATTCTTGCAAGTAAACACCAGCAGTTCCCCTTGTTATCCTCCATTACCTCTCTGTAAATAAAAGTTTGATTTCAATTCTGGGGCTGGAGTTGCACAATAAATGAATGATATAATTATGTATAATTCATTGAAGTTAAATAGGTTCACATATGCATAAAAAACAGTGCTAAGTTATTTACAGGTCAAAATCATTAAAGTAATTTATGTACATTTTGTTGTTGAAAATAAATTCCTTTGTTGGCTCCTGTAACCACTGCACACCTGGAATAACAATGATGATACATACATACATATATACATATACAAATGTTATATATATAAGCCAGTTGAAATTGAGGTGTGAATAATTTGGTTTAAGAAAATGATATACTCAACCTTTTTGCCGTTGAACTGTTGGTGGTCTGTTCCATTTCTGATGAAAAACTAGTTAAATGTGGTTGCAAACTGAAATGTTATGTTGAATGACGTTCACTTTGCGAGAATCTGCCTTAATATAAGCACAAGATTAATCGAAGCTGACGCGAGGTGAGTTTGTCCATACTTCCCAAGGTAGTGGTGGGTTTTGCAATTGATGCTTTATGATCTCTTGTTTATTTTTTTTTTTTAATTTCAGTATCTTAATTTAAAATCTTTCTATATTCCTTAAAAAATTGTATAGCCAGGGACGGCTAATGGCGTAAAGCAAAATTCTTAAATTAGGGCTGCTTTTACTTTTGAATAATACTTTATGTTTTCACCAGTTAAGATTTACTTCATCTCATCTTTGTGGATCAATAATAAATTAACACATACTCTTTAATTATTAAATCAAAGATTATCGTGATGGGTACATAATTACGAGTATTATTTATTTATTTTTTAAAATTTTATAATTAAAGATGATATGTTTATTTATTATTGGTCAACATCAATGGTGAAGATATAGTACATCCTCACCGGTAAGGACACAAGTAATGTTATTTTTTAACTTTTTAAAATTTTAGGATAAATTGCACGGATACCCCCTGAGATTTTGGTCAACACCATTCAGTGGACAGTCAATGAATTTTTTACATTGACACCCCATGAGGTTTCAAAAATATACATCGACACCCTTCCAAACCTTTAAAACCATATAAAATTACTTTTTAACCCTTTGACTTGTCAACAACTCCATTTAAATCATGAAATTACAAATTAAACTTCTAACTAAACTTAATGGACCAAACTAACATCTTTGTCTCTTCCATACATATAGATATGGTTTATATATAATAATACTTATATCGCCATGACCACCACGTACCACACCGAGAAATCACCACAACATAAAAATAAATAATAAATAATTTTTATAAAAAAAATAACTAAATAAAGGTACATTGCCACAACCACACCCAAACACCACCAAAACCTGATGTGTTTCCCCAAAGAGAAACGAATCACATAAAGGTTTGATGTGCTGTCTCAAAAAAAACATGTATAACTTTCTAGAGGATCGTCACGTATTCTTTTATGAGGAGAAGCACATCGAACCTCCATAGACTCCGGAAATGAAAACTTCAGCTTTAGTTGGCCAAGGTGGTTGGCGTTTAAGTACGAAGTTGCTTGTTGAGGTTTGATGGGAAGCACCTTATCGGCGGAACTATTGCGCTCAGTGGCTTTCCTGCGAGGTTGGGTTGAAGAAGCCATGGGTAAAGGAAAGGAGTGCAAGTAGTAAGGGGAAAAAGAACCAAGAGAAAATTAAGGAAGGGGGCAGGAGAAGATGATTGAGATGTTCAGGACTGCAACTTAAATAGGCAGAGACAAATTTAGTCTATGGCAAGAACGGTTATAAAAATAGCCGTTAAAGAATGGACACTTGCAAGTTGAAATTTAAAATGTGAGGCCCCTCCTCTAGTTGCCCGCCAAATGGAGTCCCTTGCAGAGAGTCCCTACGCTACTTGACAAACAAATGGCAACATTGCAAGGCTCATACCAGAGGCTCCTAGGTCGTCTAACAGGGCCCCCTAATATTTTTCTCTTGATAACTACAAGTAAGTGGCCGTAATACAACGTTTATGCGGTTTCTACTTTGTAAAGGAAAAGAGGTCCCTTGCACCTTTTTGCCCTTGCACCTTTATGACAAGGGAGTCCTTGTAAGTCCTTGCACCTTTTTGCCCTTGCACCTTTATGGCAAAAGAGTCCTTGTTGGTCCTGTGGCCGTAATACAAGGCCTATGCGGTTTTTATTTTGTAAAGAAAAAGAGGTCCCTTGCACCTTTTTGCCCTTGCACCTTTATAATAAGGGAGTCCTTGTAGGTCCCTTGCACCTTTTTGCCCTTGCACTTTTATAACAAGGGAGTCCTTGTAAGTCCCTTGCACATTTTTGCCTTTGCACTTTTTTGCCCTTGCACCTTTATGACAAGGGAGTCCTTGTAAGTCATTTGCACCTTTTTGCCCTTGCATCTTTATGACAAATGAGTCCTTGTAAGTCCCTTGCACCTTTTTGCCCTTGCACCTTTATGATAAGGGAGTCCTTGTAGGTTCCTTGCACCTTTTTTCCCTTGCACCTTTATGATAAGGGAGTCTTTGTAGGTCCCTTGCACCTTTTTACCCTTGCACCTTCATGATAAGGGAGTCCTTGTAGGTCCCTTGCACCTTTTTGCCCTTGCACCTTTATGATAAGGGAGTCCTTGTAAGTCCCTTGCACCTTTTTGCCCTTGCACCTTTATGACAAGGGAGTCCTTGTAAGTCCCTTGCACTTTTTTGCCTTTGCACCTTTATGATAAGAGAGTCCTTGTAGGTCCCTTGCACCTTTTTGCCCTTGCATCTTTATGACAAGGGAGTCCTTGTAAGTCCTTTGCACCTTTATGGCAAGGAGTCCCTTGGGCAAAGGATCCTTTACATCTTTTTGGCAAAGAGGTTCCTAGCACCTTTATGACAAATTCGACGAAAAGGTCCCTTACATTTGCCATGAAGGCCTAATAATGTAAATATATAAAATGAAATATATATATATATATATATTATAGATATTTTATACTAATCTTTCAGGGAGTCAAACACCTCACATTCTCTTAGTTTGAGATCTAAACATGAGAATGGGGGGCAACTGATGATATGGTCTCTACAATCCAACACGAATACATAAGTTCTAACAGACACGGAAACCAAGAAGTCAGATAAACTACAGTTACGAAGCGATATGGATAATGATAAGTTCTTCAGATCCGTATTCTACTAGAATAAGGAGATTAATTCCTTTATCAGATACTATAATCTATCCTATAAAAAGGGTAGCCAACCAATTCAAAAGGTATGCAAAAACAATATTCCCAAGAGCGTCTATTGATCTTTTGGGTCTTGTACTAACTTGACCGTCGGAGACTCTTGGGCCGGTACCGCACCGGTGCTTTCTCATCGACTCTTTCTCTTCTTTACAGGTTATGACGTCGTTCTGGGTCGTGACAGAATCTTGCATCATCACCAATAAGCATTGTTTGTGAACATTCAAGTGCTTGCACCATTAAGGTGAACTTAACCTAACTGCTTTCACGAGGAAGAATGTGCTTTGTTAATTAATTTTACTTTGGACAAATTGCATTGGATCCCTGTGTACTATCAAAAACTTGTAAAATAATCCCTTCTACAATTTTTTTTGGCAACAAACACCATCAATTTATTAAAAGTTGTACATTACATCTTTCTGGCACACGAATATTTGGCATGGAATATTGGAATTCCGAAGTTATTGATACATTAACACACAAATATTAGAATTCGGAAGTTAATAACACATTGACACGTTGTCGGATTGTTTTGGTGAAAATGCTTTTGCAAATTCAATGAACACCCTTAATTTTGTAAAATTAGTTATAAAGAATAACATGAGCTTGAATAAGGGTAGTTTTGTCAATAACAGGGGCTGTTGAACCCTTTGTCAGTCGTTTCAGCCTAAACAATATTCTCAGACATCTAACTTGTTTGGGCTTTTTCTCAAGCCCGATTGTGTCTTTTGCTCTTGCCCAGCAAGTTGTATGGGTTTCACTAATTGAGCTCATTGCCAATAATATATATGTGTGTGTGTGTTGTGTTCCTGTCATATGCCTTATAAAACAGGAATATGTCATTTTGTTTGTTGAAAAGAATTATTACTATTAATTTTTAACTTTTTTTTTTTTTTTTGGAGAAAGTCAATACCAATTGACATGGAGATTGGACTACCACAAGATATATAGTAGAACTTTTCACCAACTACAATGAGAATGTGTTCCAATTTCATCATCGAATTGAGTTTTATTTTTATTTTTCATTTTTTGGCAATTGATTTTGAATATATGCATGCAATCATCGACAAAACTGTATATTGGATAAGCTTTTATCATATCGATCTACAGTGCTGGTGTCTATTTTTCTATTGTTAGAAAAATCATCACTCAAGTTATAGAGTAGTCTGGGAATATAATAATTTATATCTCTTCTCATTTCAAGTTTCAATCTTTAGAAAGAATAGCTATTTGAGCCTCATGTTTTAATAACAATAAAATAAAATAAACCCACTAGAGTCAAAATAAAAAATAAAAAAAATTTATAAAAAATAACAGTTAGTCTAAGTGGAAGAAAGGAAGGACGAGGGTTTAGTGTACCAACTCGAATCTAGGATCATCTAGTGCAATTAAATTGAAATTTTACATAATTAATAATACAACACAACGAATTTGAGAGGCAATAGAATGTAAATTTGTTAGATACTTAATCTAATATATGCTGGACTGTTGCATACGGATGTAATCTATTACCGTGGTGATTATATTCTCAAAATAACTCTATTACATGAAAATTTATATTATTTTTGTATTAATACGGTGTTCACAACTTTTTATATGCTATGATTTAAAAAGTACGGATACTTTTACGAAAGAGCCGTATCCATGTCATGCGTGCATCGGACACTGACATTCTTCATATACGTGTCTCACACTTTATATATGTGTGCATAAATAAAAATTAATTTTATTATTTCGAACACTCCGTCACACTTTCGAAACATTTTTAACACAAATCTACCTAGTAATCTTGAAAATAATATAAATACAATCACGACAAATAGTGAAGTAATAATATACGTAATATAAAAATCATTACAATAATTTTTTTATATCGTGTCCATGTCCGGCGTCCGTGATAAATAGGTTATGGTGTTATAATTTTTCGATATTAGGACACCCAAAATTAACGCAGAGAGGATCCGGACTTAGGATGGAACGGAAGCAATTACGTAAGCTGTCAGCCATTGTTTCTTTAACAAAACAGTGTGATTAGTTGGTGTAAATAATTTTCGTAAAGATGATGACTATTCAAGAAAGTGCGGACCAAAATTCCAAGTTGATAAATATGATGGGTGGGATGGAAGCCCTTGGGTAACGATCCGAACGCGAGAGTCCGAATCGCTAACTGCATCCTTACCCGAACTCGAGGTCAACTAAAGACGCTACCGTCCTTTCCTATGTCAATACATAATATACGTGTTATCCCAGGGTTTATAAATAATAATAATAATAATAATAATAACAACACAAACTCTATACCAGATACTTGGTACTACCTAACACACTCCGTCACTTAAAACAAATCATCCGAATCCACACTGTCATATTGACACAATGCGCAATACCGTGCCGTCACTATCCCTGACAAATTAAAACAATCATTGACCTTTGACCCAATATTGTGCTAAAGAGGAACTGATTCAGAAGAAATGGTTGGCCAAGTCATTCTCATCATCCCATAATAACTATACGGTTAGAGTGATCATAATGAACAAGCTAGAGATTCAGAGGAAGAAGTTATTCCTACTTGCAAGTAAGGGCTCAAGGCATTAGCGTTTCTAACTGCCAACTTATAAGTATAGGAAGTGATCAACCTCATTGTATCTCTATTTTAACACAAGGCCAAGTAAGGAAACATTCAAATGCTCACACTACAAAAACACATTTTCCTGTTGGTGTAGTTTACTTTGGAAAGGAGTTTCTTTGCATAAACGATTTAATATGGTGTTGCATTATTGCCCTTCATGTAACACGTAACACGTAACACGTAACATGTATAGGGATGGTGATTTGTCGGGGGCGGGTACTTAAACCGATTTTGGTGGACTATTTAAGTTATTTGGACGGCGATAGAGTTTAGTAGTAAAACTCTGACGGGTTTGGCCACCCTGTCCTGACTTGTTTATATGCATAAATTACTAAATTACCATCATTTTTATTAGTATATTAAGTACCAGAAAAACTTTCACTATATTCAAAAAGATATTTTCATACATTTCACACTACATCTCCATTTTTTCCTCTTTTTAGCTACTATTTATAGAAATGTACAATTGATCTATAACCTTCTTTCAGAAACCCCCGAACTGCTCAGTCTTTTGTGAGCCTTTTATTTGGATCCTTTTGGAAGGATAACTCACTTGGTGGGACTGGAGGTGGTCCAAATGAGCATTGGGCCGGTTGTGCAGGCGGATTGATGATCCTTTCAAGCTCTGGTCTCAACTGATCGGGTCATATGTGGCCCAGTTCATTTTTCGTATCCTCGGTATATACGGTTAACCTTAAAACTTTTGTATTTTGGTTTGGAACATTGTAATTATTAGCTTGTTTAGTTTTGGTCTGATGGAACCTTTTTTTTACCATTATGGAATTTTTATAATTTTGAATTTTTTATAATTTTGAATTTTATGTTAAATTATTGATTAATATTTTTTATGAATTTGTTTTAAGAAATTATTGAAGTAAAACGGGATTGAGTGGGTGCTAATGGGTGAAAAAAGGTTAAATAGGGGCAGATGAGAAAGAGACTACTCGATTTAGAAAATTTTGAGTGGTGACAGAGAGGAGACTTTTAAATGGCGGGGAGGGTACGGTCCAAAACCGCCCACCTAGCCATCACTGACGTTAGGCTTCAATGAATGATTGATATTATAAAAATAATTAAATATTAAATAATAATTTTTATTATGAATAAATTACACTAACATCTATTGGGATTTAGATAAATTACACGTGGTCGTTTATTGTTCATTGTACTGTCACTGTAAACGGGAGGGAACGGAAGCAATGACGTAAGCAGTTACCGTTCAGGTCCTTTAAAGACCAGTGTCCCTTCTACAGAGTAAGCCGTCAAATCTTCTTCACAATTACACTATTTCTCTCTGTAAAGACCCTGTTGCCACTATATCATATATATATATATATATATATAGAGAGAGAGAGAGAGAGGTGTGTATAATATACAGGAGAGGAGATGGCGGGAGTGAGGAGGATGAAGCTAGGTTCACAAGGTCTA
>JAOTQH010257380.1:0-11487 GCA_025631255.1 Cornus kousa | reverse complement strand
TGCGAACCATTCCTTGACGACAGTGGACCAAAAATGGGAGGTTATAAATTTTAGAAGGATATAAAAGAATCTGAACAAAATTGAAAAGATCCCAACAACCTAAATGGAAACATTAGCTCTATGTATTGAAACTAACACAGAATTTATATTTCCTCAAATTTCATCTTTGATAAATATTAAAATTAGCTATGGCAATGGGGGAGTCCCTGATACTCTACTACACTCAGATCTGTCGAAAACCCGTTAAGGATTTACGATATCTTCCCCATCCATTACCCTTTTCACCATCAGGACAAGACACACAAAAACTAATATAAAGAAACAAGGGGTAATTAAAACCCCCTCTACTATCAAATTGGTGCAAGAAACCCCCCACTAAAATTAAAACACCCCCTGAACTATAAAATGTTATCAAGTGACCCCATATCCGTGTGAAATAACAAAATTTGAAATGGTGATTTTACCGGAAGAAACAATAAAGTTGGTAAAGCTTAAGACAGTATTGTGGGAAAGCCTAATTAGAAATGGTAATTAGACTGTAAACCAGAGGAAGACAATTCCTTGAGGTGATTGTTTCACATTTCTCTTAAGTAGAAACTAACAGAAAACAATATTATTCTAATCTCATTTTCTTTTTGTTTATCTCAGTCTTCTCAGCAACCAAACGGGGAGTCAGATTACGCCAATCCCATTTGCATACATACATAAATACAAATAAGGACAAAGAAATAATAAAATTAATAGCAGCCATCAGAATTCAAAATCCGTAACTGACATGAAAAGGAAATATGTGATTAGTATTGGTACCGATATTACCTGACACAAATTGATGATTCGCCGACCAGTATTGTTCACTAAGATCGCCGTGAAGCTGAGCCTCTATTGTAGAACTCGTAGTCGGTCAGTTATGCGCTTAGTATAATTTAACAAACCTGATTAATCAAACCCTAGATTGAAAGGCGGTGGCGAGCAGCGACAGCGGGAGGAGGAGGTCGCTGCTAGGGTTTTGGTAGCTAGTTCTAATATCTCAATCTGTGGTCTTTCGATTAGGTATTCTCACAGTCCGTTAGATCTAAGCTGCGCAAAAAAAATTCGTTATGACTTGCATATACTTGCGTTAAATCACAGGATTTGAATCCTATCGACAGTTTGTATACGTTTCTTAGGAAAATGATAGAAGACTTCTACGATACACTCCAGAGTCTTTCATGGTAATTGAAATTGAGCAAAAACATAAGAATAAAAATAAAAATAGTAAATATTAGTTAGTACTGTATATGTTTTCAATCTGTGTGATTTTGTTATGTCCTGTGAAGAAAATGGAACCGATTAAAAAAAATAATAAAAAAAAAAAAAAACCTAACCTAAATAAATGGGAACCAAATTGTGATATCTATACGTATATTTATATATTTTTATTTTATTTTAGTGATCGGTAATAATTTGTTAGCAACTTTGTATAGGCTTGCATCACATTTAAATTTCTTGTTAGCATATTATTATATTATTATTATGTTTTAAATTGATTTTATAAACAAGAATTGCACCCTCAACTCACATGAAATCGGCCAAACCAATAATCTGATGTGATTTGGTTTTGTCCTGTGACTGGAACAATTTGTTTTTGTTTCTTAAAAAAAAAAAATTAAATAAATAAAGGGAGGAATTATTAGAATCAATTATGCAGTATGTCAACCCCCCCAAAAAAAAATAATAAATAAAATTAGTTATTGGTAATAATTTGATAGCATAGGCTTCCATCACATTTGAATTTCTTATTAGCATATTACTGTATATTGTTATTAACTTTTAAAATGATTTAGAAACAAGAATTGAATAAACTATAAGGCTTTGTAACTTGGGCTTCTTTTGCATATGAGAGAAAATAATAATAATTAAAAAAAAAAAAAGAAGGTAACATTAGTTATAAGAGAAAATAAAAGAAAAGAAATAGTAACAAAAAAAATTTATGATAATATTTTTATTTGAAAAAGGTAGATGAGAGTAAAGAAAATAAATAATAAGAACTAAATTACTATCACAATATTTTTATAAAATGTTATAAGATAGAGTCAAATGTTATAAGAGGGTAGTTTTGAAATTATGAAAATATTACTTACTCATAATTGTTTCCCTCCAAATCTTTTCATAAGATTTGGAAGGATAACTACTCTCAATCCTTTATTTTCTCTTCACTAAAAAACTATTCAAACATGATTTTTACTATCTTTTTTTTTCTTTTCTTTTTAAATCCCTTCAAATCACTCAGTCTAAACCAAACCTTAGTATTTCATCACTTTTTAAAGTAGAATGTAGAGTCAAGTTCTGAAAGTATTGTGACTGTGGTGCGAGTTTAATTTGTTGTAAGAGTAAGAATAAGAATTTTTTTTTTTTTTTAAAAAAAGGTAAAGTAATATAATAAAAGAATAATTAAATTTTAATGATCAAAATTAAATAAAATTACTTTAAAGTGAACTTAAAGTTATAAAAAGATTAATAGTCTTGACACAAAATTGCTCTTTAGCAATCATTTGAGTCTAATTTTGTCATAGGGATATATTTGCTTATTAAAAATAGGGTTAAGTGCAAAAAATCTCATTTACTATGGATATAGTGCAAAATAGTCTATGTATAGTGTAAAATATCCATATACTATTGATTTGGTGCAAATAATCTCGAGAGACATAAAATGACGACAATACTCTCATTTGAATAAATTAATAGGTATAAATACAAGCCATGTAAAGTGACTATTTTGTCCAATTTGTATATAAATTTATGTGTTTGATAAACCTCGTGTTTTATAAATACTTGTAGTTTGTTTGTTTGGGACAAAAAAATTATATATTTTGTCAAGTTAAAAAAACTATATATATTTTAAAAATAATATTTTTTATTCAACTTTTTAAAATATTTTGAATCTAAATGCAATCTTAATATAGCAAGCATCTATAGTCATCACTTAATAAATTTTGAATTTTTCTCATCAATTATATATATATAAGTTACACTTTAACGTTTAAAACTTATTACAATGTGTTATGAAATATTTGAGAAGTATCAAATACGTAGTCAAAGTATCGGATACGTGTTAAAAATAAAAAATATATATATTTTAAAAATATGAATATGTTTAAGAAGTATCGAACACAAAACTACAAGTATCGATATTCAATACATATCTGATACGAGTACGTCGTTCTCGTAGAAATATCTGACGTTCATTCCTTCCCCGGTTTTTTCCCTAATTTTTTTATATTATTTTGGTTTAACAGTTTCTGTCACCAGTTTGTAAGTAAACACTACATATACATCCTAACAACATATGATATCTATTGAATTAGTACTAAAGACACCATCAAGTTACAAAACCTTATTTGCTAATTTCGGATTAAGATTTTTAATATTGTTAACGTGATTAGGAAATAGTTATAAGGTACTTTTTAAACATGAATTAAGACAATTTAATTAAAAGAAACATATACTTTGTGGTCACATTAGTTTTTTTAATTATGGATTTCCAATGTGAATATTTAGCTTTACAATAACTTAATTCTATGATGAGCGAAGAGAATGAGAAGATGTTTTTAATGCAATTTAAGATTAATCTAATTTCACTTGACCAAAGAAATAATTAAACTACATATAATTTATCCATGAAAAATTAACAAAAGCTAACAGTGGTCCTCAAGACAAAAATAATTACTTATGGTAATTACACAAACAACCCCAAAAGAAAGTGGTGTATAACCATTAACTTGATTTAATATGCCTACAAAATCTCAGGAAGCAACAAAATACAAATTATTTAAGATCTTTTTCTTTTTACACAGTTGGTCTAAAAACTCGAATAAATAGGAGGGTTATCCATATAACCTTTTGTAAAATATTTGTCAACATCAATCAGCTCACTAATGGAACAAAAAAATAACAAGGAAAAGAAGCAGTTATGGAGAGAGAGCGGGCGAGAGCGCGCAAGCGTAAGGAATTTGGTGGGGGCGGGGGGGGCTGAATTGTACTTTTTAAAAAAGGAGGAATTTATTGTGTGCATAATCTATTTTACAGAGGGTTTTCTGTACTTCAACTTTAAAAATAATTAAAAAGTTAGAGGAAAGATGTTCTTGTGCTAAAAGACCCGATAGGGTCATGGTGGCTACTGTAGCTGGATGGACCAAGGCGAATGGCTGAGACTATAAAAGGAGCCCTTCATGCACGTGCCCAGGGGAACTCTTGGACTTCATCACACCTCTCTCGGCCAAGGCTCTTGTTCATTTCCATCATATTTTGTATTTACATATCACCCTTTGTTACTTGTAATAATCGTTATAATAAAGAACCCTCACAACATGGTCATGACAAAAAGGCGAGAACTCGCAAAGTTTTCCTTATGACATTTTTTACGAGTTCTTTATCTTTCTGCCACGATGTGTTCAAATATTAAGATGTGAATTTAAAGAAAGAAAAAAATTGATCATGGTGATTATAATCTGATTCAATCTAACTGTCAAATAGGGTGACATTAGTTAAGTCTACCCCCAAAAAAAAAAAAAAAAAAACTACATAATCATATAAATGATCTCTTGCTTATTATTATTATTATTATTATTCTTAGTTAGTAGTGTAGTTCGAAAGCGAGACTTCTTATTTGAATGGTACATGTGTTGTGGGACCGATACGCATCCTTTAAGAAAATAATAATAATAAAAGATAATTTATTAATGAATAATTTATTCACACTAATTATAGTAATCGTTAAATATAATTGTTATATAGTTTTTAATTTTTTAATTTTTTTTTTTATGCTTAAATCATATATAGCAATCAGTATCTTTGATGAGAAAAAGAATTTCTGACTCACAATGACCAAGAAATTATTATTACTGTACAAAATTATATACAAGCCCAAAAATGTTTTGTGGAGAAAGTTCTGTGGAGAAGAAAAACGTGGTTGAAATAACCAGTCACAGACAAGTGGAGAAAATATCTGAATCATTTGAGCGGGATATGACTTGATAGAGTGTTAATACCACTTTAATAGTTTCAAATATAATATTTCTCTGTTCCTTATTAGTAATTCTTTTTTCTTTTTTAGGGTATCTCAAATTAAATGTTCACTTTGAAAAGTCAAATAAAATAAATATCATTTTTTCATAATTATCTTTTTAACATTTCAAAAATCTTATAACTTGGTGTTATATATGTTTAAAATTTAAAAGACAACTTAATAATTTAAAATAGAAACAATGCATGCTTTTTTAAAAAGTTATAAAATAAAAAGTGAATAATTAATAAGGGACGAAGGGAATATAATAATATATGGGACCCATATTTTTACCCCCAACCGCCCATATTAATCACACAATTATTATTTCAGGTCCCCCCACACTGCTCACTCCTTTTATCTTACTGAGCCCACAACACTACCAAATGTTTTCAAAGTCTGCTTAATCGATCAAGTCACTACCACCAGAAGATGAAAGTCAACACTACCCACTTCTTCTACCTCTTCTTTCTCCTCTTTGTATTTTCCTCGTCTGCAGAGTCTTTCTTAGAAAAAACCTCCATTAATGAAGAAGAAGAAGAAGATATCAAAAGATCACATTTCCCAGATGGGTTTCTCTTTGGAACAGCCACTTCTGCATATCAAGTATTTCTTTTCTTTTCTGTTTCTTTCTCGTAAATATCTCTCTCACACTGAGTATTCTTTTGGAATTAATTATTCATGCTTATATTCCAGATCGAAGGAGCATATCTTGAAGATGGCAAGAGTCTTAGTAACTGGGATGTTTTTAATCATATCCAAGGTGAAATACTACTATTTTATTTTTTTTCCAATAAAATATATAATCATAATTTTCTGGGATTTTAACTACTTGCTTCCAAATTCTACCAATCCAGGAGACATAAAGAATCCAGAAAATGGTGATATAGCCAATGATCATTACCATCGCTACTTGGTAATAATTTTACATTATTTTGTCATGAACACTTTCTTTAACATCAGTAACAAATATATATATATATATATATATATATATAATTGTTCAATCTTGTTTGATTTTCTCAGGAAGACATTGAAATGATGCATTCTCTTGGGGTGAACGCTTACCGATTCTCAATATCATGGACCAGAATTCTACCTAGTATGTTTTATTTGATATAAGAGTAATTAATTGGTTTTAGTTAATTACTTGATTAATGATCTTGTTGCATTGTATTAGGAGGGATATTTGGTGAGGTTAATCCAGCTGGGGTCATGTTCTATAACAACATTATAGACAATCTCTTGCTTAGAGGTACTATTGCTAAAATGTTTTTATATTAATTAATCCGACTCTAATTATACAAACAAATATATATGACATTGTAGAGATTATATGCAGGAATTGAGCCATTTGTGACCATACACCATCATGATTACCCACAAGAACTTGAAGACAGATATGGGGGTTGGCTTAGTCCTCTAATGCAGTATGCCTAATTTTCTCATTCTTTTGTACATGTTTAATTCAGAGTGTCTTTATTTTTATTTTTTTTGAGGGTGTTTTCTTAACTTTTACGTTTTCACGTACCATAGAATTTGACCCCACTGCATTGTGAACTCCATATGATTCATGATTCATACATAATTCATGATTATGTTTGTGTATATGTATATAGGGAAGATTTTGTATATTTTGCTGAAACATGTTTTAAGAGCTTTGGTGATCGAGTGAAGTACTGGGCCACAATCAATGAGCCAAACCTGTTTGCAGATATGGCTTACATAAGAGGACACTATCCACCGGCGCGTTGTTCGCCGCCTTTTGGCAATTGTTCTGTTGGTAATTCAGACTTGGAGCCTCTCATTGCAATGCACAACATGTTATTGGCTCATGCCAAGACTACCAAGCTATATCGTGAGCAGTTTCTGGTAATCATATAGTCTTTTAAGTTATGAAGCATTTAATTATAGTTACTTAATTTGTGTCAAATTCAAAATTATGATTGAATTTGAAACTCGTGAAATTAATTGTTGCTAATGCAGCTAAAACAAGGTGGGTGTATGGGAATTGTTGTAAGCGCATTCATGTACGAACCACTGACCCATGATGAACTTGATCGTGATGCTGCAAGTAGGGCCTTGGCTTTCAATCTGGCTTGGTAAGTCACTCACACTTTTCTGAGAAAAATCACTACCATGATTAAGAGCTAGAGTAGATCTGAAATGTTTGGACCATTGAAAAATATTCTAATATCCATACCAATAATAGGTGGAAAGCTGACAAAGTGACAAGGATGATTTCTCTGCATGAAACACATGGAAATTTTCTTTTGCTATTTTTTTTCATTTTAAATTATTTGATTGATAAAGATGTATTCAATGAGTTATATACAGTATCTTCAATGATAATATAAATTAAGAAACAAAACAAAGATAGTTAGAGTGATGATTAGGCTTTAGAATATTTAAAGTAAAGAATGCAACTTGGACAAAAGGATAGCATTAAGAATTCACTTAAATTATACCAACCAGGTTGGCACCTTGGACTCATGCACATTTGCCTGTTTGTTAATAAAAATTTTGAAATACCGCAAAAAGATTCTTGTTATATGTTAAAGATTTGTCGATCTTATAAGTTAAATTAATCAAATAAAATATATATATCTTATTCAGTAATCAATAAAATAATTTAAAGGACGTCAATGACACTAAAGAGAGCACGTTATTTTGTGAAAAATAATGGCCAAGGACAAGACTGAGAACTTGGATTTGTTGAAGGCTAGATTTATTTATGAGAACTCGAGTTTGAGTTCTAGAGCAGTCACTTTGTGTAACGCTAGGTCTTCCCTTCCAGGTTCGAGCATTAAGTATAGGCGGAATCAGTATAGAGTAACAGCCTTTAAATAGAGTAGTAGTTTGGTTTGCGAAGATAGAATAAAGGTTTAATCCTTTTTACTTGTGGAAAGGTTTCATTATTCAAAATTCTTTGATTCTTAACGTTTTTTTTTTTTTCTTACACCTTAATTGACAAAGTGTTTGCGTTAGTTATTTGCATACAAAAAATATCTGTCTACCTAAAAATTTGGCCTCAATTGATTCAGTTTTTCAAAGGTCACGAGTCTGAATAATCTGAATTCCCATATTTTTAAAGTATTTGGTTATTTAAAATGAAAAACTTCTTGTAGTTTCCCTCTAAAGAATATGAAAATTACTGCAAGAAAAACTAAAGTAACATTGTTAAATTGGAATTTCTATTACAACTGAATTAACCATGTATTAACAAGGAATCAATAAATCCACTTTGACCAACATATGTAACTACTTTCCCAATTGTTATCACCTACTTAGAACACAATTCTGGTTTTCCTAATTGAATTAGTTGGTTCAAGAATAGTACAGCAGAAGTTCATTAATGCCATCTGTAGAATCAATGACCTAGATACCTTGTGATTATACATTTAAATAACAAGATTGTGCCTCATTTTCAATTAATAAGATTTAATCATTCACATTATTTTACACATTGTGAACTGAAGTCTTCTTAATTACCCTTAAAAATGTTACAAGCTGCTATCAGAATATGACATGATTGATCTCATACTTTACATGGCTTTCGATCCCCTAGTATTTGGAGATTACCCACCAGAAATGCGCCGTTATCTTGGGAAAGAATTACCCAGTTTCTCAGCAGAGGAAGCTAAATATGTCAAAGGCAGTATAGACTTCATTGGCCTTAACCATTATTCAACCTTTTATGCCAAGGACTGATCCATTCTAGTTGCATTCTAGGTGAAGATCGTGCAATCTGATGCTTTGTCAACCTTTCTGTGGAGCGTGATGGTTTTCCAATTGGACAACCGGTATGAAAAAATCGAAAAATAAATACCGGCTTAGTATAAAATTGTCTTGCAATCTAGTTTTTTCCCACTGAAGTATATATGTATATGGCACTTCTCTTGTTTCAAATAGACAGGGATGTCCGTATTTTTCATAGTTCCAAGAGGCATGGAGGAGGTCATTGACTATCTTAAGGAAATATACCATAATCTGCTTATGTTCGTGGGTGAATTTGGTGAGTAAATGGCACATGTACCTCCGCATCTTAGTGGAATAAAAGATAGATAAAAAATAATAATAAAAATAATAAAAAAAATAAAAAGAAGAAGAAGAAGAAGAAGAAGAAGAAAAGAAAAAGAAAGAAAGAAAGAAGAAGAAGAAGAAGGTACATTTGAGTTTTACCATAAGGAGAGGACTGAATGGCTTTTAAGAGAGATTATAAAAACTAAACCACTAGAAACAATGTTCAGTTACATGTAAAACTTATGTCGATCGATTTTGTTCTAAACTTTGAAAATCTGCTGTCATCTGCATTTATTCCAGGATATTGTCCACCGCAGCAGCAAGATGAACAGGTGAATGATCAACTCCACGATGTCAAGCGAATTGAATTTCACAAAGGGTACCTCGCTTCGTTGGCCAGGGCAATAAGGTCACACATTACTCTCTTCGCTCAACAAACCCTTGGAACCATTCATAAATTTCTTTTTCTGCTTCTTATTAAGCATGGTTCATTACTCTCTCTTATTAACCACTTCTACATATATATCAGAAATATATATGTGCTATGATTGCCTGTAAAAAAAGCAATATATATATATCTTTTTTTTTCCTCTGCATAATTAACCATTTCACCAAAATTTGATTTTGTAGGAAGGGAGCAGATGTTCGCGGCTATTTTGCATGGTCATTGATGGACAACTATGAGTGGGTAGCTGGTTACAAGATCAAATTTGGACTTTTGTACATCGATCGTCAAACCCTAAAGCGGATACCAAAGCTTTCTGCTAAATGGTATAAAAAATTTCTAACCAACACTAGTAGCCACAAAATTAAAGAAATGAGAAACAAAAATGAGATGATCTCTGTATTGGAAGCCAATAGAGCAGAAATGTAGTAATACACAAACTTTCATATGTTGTACAACAGCATTCTTTATTTTTATTTTTTTGAACAGCAACAATATTTTCATTGTCATGTTAGTAAAATGTTTCTTATTATTGCTTAATGGAACTTAAAAATAAATAAATAAAAATTGTGTTCTGTACGTTTTTTTTTAATATACTGTCACCTCACATCCAATGCTGTTAATATCATATGTTGATTGTTAATTCGTTATAAACAGAGTAAGCAATGAAGTTCTTCAAAATGGAGCAGACAAACAATTTAGTTGCAACCCAAAACAGATAATTGTTCAAATATTAAAAATGAAGACATATTTAAAATACATAGGCAAAACATATGTTTTGGACCTATTGATTTGTTTGTACCAGACATGGAAGCCTAAGCTGAACATAATTTTATTTTCTTAGAAGAAGGCACTCTAGTTTTTCAGCCCATGAATCTAAAAAAAAAAAAAAATTATAATTATTTATAATATAAATTATAAATATGGGGGTGTCTACTAATTAGGTGATTTCAAACTCATTCCCCAGCTCTACTTAAATCAAAAGAATTCCTAATAAAAAAAGTCATGCTACACTTCTCGAGCAATGCTCGCAAGCCTAACATGTCATGGGTTGTTCGGACATGACTTGTTTATTAAATACTCCGTAATCTTTAAAATCAAATTTGAGCTGAGCTTAAAACATTTTGGGTTTTGGAGTAAATTTTTTATTATATTTTATTATTTTTGAACTGACTTTTGGGTTTGGTGGGACCAGGGAAATTTTAAAAACTCTAAACAATCCGTGTGTATAAATAGGTATGTATACATATATATATATATAAACACACACCGGGTACAATAATGATTCACATGACCCCTGCGAAAGCATAAAAAATGTGCACATTCCGTATCCTGCCAAAAAAAAAAATTTGGAAATTTTACAGAAAAGTGTTAACAAAATTATATTACCAATTCATGAACTAGTTTGCATATTTAACATATTATAAATCAAAAGTGAAGATTTTTATTTTAAACTCTTTTATAAGATAAAATTATATTTTCACCTCTAAAAATTTATTTTATGCACAACTTATCCAAAAAGCAATTTGTGCGTATAGATTTTAGAATTTTGTCAAACAGCACTTAAGAACTATTACATCACACTAGAATTAGGATACACATTGTGTAGCCGATAACGAAGAATAGAAGAACTTATAACTAGAATTATTCGTATACAGAATATTCTAGAAGCTAAACGACAAAGATTTTAATAAAGTTTATGAATATGATAGAATTTAATAACTTAGATAACTCTATAAAACGATTAGGAGAAAATCTCGATTATATTAAAACCCAAATAGATCGTAGTTCTAGTCTACATAATCTAGATAATAAAATAATATTAGTTGCTATTAAAGACATAAATAGTGATATTAAAAATATTTCAGAAAATCAAAAAATAATTATAGACTATTTAAAATCACTTAAAACCGATATTCAAAAGTTATTACAATAATTTTATGAGCATTAGTAATCCCGATTATCTAACAGTTTTAGC